>CM062813.1:307519554-307771315 GCA_031772625.1 Pinus tabuliformis | reverse complement strand
GCTTATGCTTGTAGGTCAATTAAGTTAGAAATGAAAACTATGTTAAAATGCCTAAATGAAATGCAAGTAAATTTATTAGTGCTTTGCAAAAAAAGGAATTGCCTCAAGTAAATGAAAATATGCTCACAATGAGATAACTTAAATAATTGCTCTCAAAATTGTACAAGACATAAGAACATAAGCTTCATAAGCACATAAGATTGTAAGTTGCTCAAAGTAAGTGCTTTAACAAATGATATATCAATGATCAACAAACTAAAGCAATGAAATGAGATGAAGCTAAGAGTATAATATTGCTTGTAAAGTGAGCAAATGGCTTTAAAATAAATGAGCAAAATAACCAATGAGCCTAGAGGGAGGCAAACATAAAGCAATTCGTCAATTTAACTAAATCAAAACTCTGCCACATAGAATTGAGATACTTGCATATAAGAAACGAGTTGCTCCAAAGTGAAAATCCCAAGTTGTACTTCAAAGCAAAATTTGAAATGCAAAGCATAAAATGGAAACTCCTAGCAAAATTCAACTTAGAAAATTAATTGTGATGGTGAGATTGTGTTAATTCTTAAAGCATGCAAATGAGAGTGAGAATGAAAACCAAGAGAACAAATGCAAAATCAATCCATCTTCATATTCCTCCTTTTAAATAAGGAGAAGGGATGCCATGGGTAAAACCCAAGCTCTCACAAGAAAAACTAAGCCTTTTATTAACTTGTTACAAAGATGAGAAACCTTCCAAAAGGTCTCAATTGAAGCTTCAAGATGAATCTTTACAACATATGAGGCTTTTTAAACACTAGATTTCCTTATTGAAAGTCAAAATTAGTAGCTAAGGTAAGTATAATAAGAATGCTCTCATATTCGAAAATGCTAGAGGTCTTTTCATATCCCAAAGGTTAGCCTCCAATGATGGATGGACTCTTGCACAAGAAAAGAAGCTAGTCTTCTTTGTCTATAGACAAGCCAATTTTTTGGTGTCCAAGAATGCCCACAACCTATCTAAATGACAACCCTCCTCTAATGTCCACGACTCTCTTGAAAGTGAACCTTAAATGCTTGAGAGCTCCTATAAGAAAATAATTAGTTTCAATGATCTTTCCTTAAGGCTCTTGTTACTAGCACTCCAACTATGGGCTGCAAAACCAAGACACAATTAGTGTAGAGAGACCATGTAAAACAAATAAATATAATACAAAATAGTGTACAAGAAACCAAATCAAGTGATGGGAGTGAACCCCATCACTTAGTTTAGAAAATGCTCTCAAATAGCTAAATAAAATCAATGAAGCACTATTTTTTGGAAGAGTTTTAAGTATAGAAATATTTTGCTTGTGTACAAGCTATGTCCAAGAAAACCCCTGCAAAACCACTTCGTAAGATGAACTATGAAGGCTCAAAAAACGAATGAGAGCTCCTTTGAGAATGTATCAAGAGTGGGTTGGTCTCTCCAAAGACTTCCTCTCACGCTTGATTCAACAAGATGCTTCCTCTACAACATTTCAATCAATAATTAGTCCCATATAGATTTAACAAATAAACAATGACAAGAAACTCTAGAGATTTATTGGAAAATAACTAGAGCATTCTATATCTAGAGCATACTTCTAAATCAAATGCCAATGCAAGATAGCTTTACATTAACAAGTCTACAAGAGCATATGGAAATAAACTAGATCAAAGCATGAGTAAAAGAAATTATACCAATAATCCACCATTCATCACATTCAAAGGAAGAACAACTCATGAATGAAACCCCCAAAGTCTTTTATTGCAATTGAGAATAAGTGTACACAAGAGCAGAGCTTCCCCAAGCACAATAGCTCATAACAATGATATCAAAATGAGAGTGAAAGACTCATTTAAATAGAACTATGGGAGCAAATCCCAATGTGAGTGCAAGTGACAAGTGTCGATGGAGATAATCCCAATGACAAATTGAGTTTCCCAGTGGCACTATTATTGAGATCTCAATGAAGATGAACCCTCTAAATGGCAATCAAATCGCTGGAGCATACCTGTAGATGGCCTGCATAGTCTTCCTTGGATGGCAGTGTATGAGTTTAAATGGGCGCTAGGGCCTTTGAGGATGAATTTCAAGTAGTCACACGCCCTAAACATTTTCTAGGACCATTTATTTACATCATTACATAGAAATTAATTAAAAAATCCTGTTTTGCGGGAGATTTTTAATTATTAAAAAATCTTACTTAGACCTAGTCAAATTCCATGAAATTTCAGAGATGACCTAGCATGGTAATATACATTGACTCTAGACATTAAGATGCGTCAGGGGCTCAACCTTCAAGCCGTCACCCTGGCTTTGGGGTATGCGGTGAGTGAAAAAACCTAGAAAATTATTCGCAGCTAAAAAGCAAGAATAATTAACTAAGTAAAAAAACACTCCAAGGTGTACTTGCTTACTGATCGAGTCCCAACACCCTAAGCTTGTTACATGGGTTTATTCATCATGCTGGTAACATTTATACAATATCCCTGTAGGGTTGCGGAATCTGAGGACTAAAGAAGAAAATGAGAAGAAGAAGTAGAGTTAAAAAACTCTGATGATATATTGAACTGTGATGGTACATGAAGCCATTGACACATCCTCGGGCATGGAGTCTTCAAAAATCTTTTAGGTACACTTCAGTGGTCAACACAACCCATCATTGATGGAGAGGATTAACCCAGTTCAACTAAGTGCCATGTTTTGGAATTTTTGTTTCATCATTTGTATCTCATCGCTGTGGGTCTATCAATTGAAATATCTGGTTAAGGGTTTTAAAAGTCAGTCAGATAATGGTCCCTCAAGCAGATCCTTCAGGTAGTGTTTTGCCTCTAAATTTTACTTAATGCCAGTATTAAGGTTGGTAGGATGTTGAGTCTAAGATAGTATAGACCTTCAAAGACTGAAAACTTTTGCAGATGGTCAGGCTTCCAGTCAGGCTGACCAGGGACAATAACTATGTATGTTTTCTTGAATTCTCAAATATAATATAATCTGTCTTACTTACAAAAAAAACGATATTTTCATTTATGTAATTCTTACCTTTACATTAACAAGACGATGAAATTATTTGGCTTCTATTGTTATTTACATTAATAAGACAAATTTATTTACAAATGATTTTTTGAGGATCCATATATGATAAAGTATTAATGATTTACATTAATAATTGCATGGTCCAATATATTTGTATATGTACCTTTAAATTTGAATTATTTGGATTTTTTTTTGTATGATGAGTGTTGCTAGTTAAAATTTTTAATTAATCTTACACATTTACAAAAATTCCATAAAAAGCCCTAAAATGTTTCATATTGCAAACAAATTTCCGTTGCTTGTATTGAACTTGTAACTCATTTCATTTTTAGCTTTTTGGTTTCTAGAAATATCTAATTACCAGTGAATGCTTGAATTTTCATGTGTTGGCAAATCTAAAAAGCTACATGTGTTTATATCTTTTATCTGAACTGAGGGAAAATTTCAAATTAAACTTGTCTGTCCTTGAACACCAGTCATAGTTCATTCCAACTGAGATCTTCTATCTCTGTACACCCTATTGATCAGCCAGATAATAATTTGATTCAGTTCGAAACACTGTACATAATGTGTTCAAACTTCAAAGTTGCAAGTTCAGACTCAAAAACAAATTTTTACGCAACAGATAAAATTCTAGCTGGCTAATGTTTTGGTAAAGTGTGCCTACTCCACTCATTGGTTTCTGTTAATATGAATTTTGAATGCAGGATAGCAGTTGAAAATTTTGCTCAATTGGTTGACTATTGGGTAACCTTTAATGAGCCACATGTGTTTACCATGCTGACATACTGTGCGGGAGCTTGGCCTGGAGGTCATCCTGATTTGCTTGAAGTGGCAACTGCTGCTATGCCGAAAGGTGTATTTAACCATGTTATGCACTGGATGACTGTGGCACATTCAAAGGCTTTTGATCTTATTCATGAGTTCAGGTCTCTTCTCTCCTGTAAATATACATATACATGCAAATGTGTGCACACAGGCATACAACTTACTGCGATGCACACAGATGTAGTGGATAGGGATAAAAATCAAATAGAAAACCCATATTACTTCCTTTGATTACGAAGAAAGAATACTCATTCTGTAATTGTTTTTAATTGCTGTATGAAGAGGATTTATTGTTCATTTGTTTTCAAGACTTTTTAGTCTATACTCCTAAAAGTATTTTTGATTTTGATGTTGACAGCAAGAACTCATCACTGAATGCAAGAGTGGGAATAGCACATCATGTTTCGTTCATGCGTCCTTATGGGCTTTTTGATGTTCCAGGAGTGCTTTTGAGCAATGCAATGACACTCTTTCCATATATAGATAGCATCTCTGACAAGCTTGATTTTCTTGGTATAAATTACTATGGCCAGGTCTTTCCTGATCCCTCCTAGAATATTTGTGTTCTACTTTGCTAGGGTGTGATCAGTGATGAGTTTATTTTTCCTGCTTTTGATTATTATGCACGAGTCTTTTCTGATCCTTACTAGTATCCTTGCGCATTAGGTTTAATTTCAATGTCAAGGGATGTGGGAATGGGGAGATGTATGGATACACACCCTGAATTTTAGGGAACATCATAGTGGACTTTTTCAGGGGATCCCAGCCAAAGTCCTAAAAAACAAATTTCAATATATGAAAAACATCGATGATTTGACTTACTGTTAACATATGAAAAACAATGACATTTATGATTTGAATCAATCACAAACATGAAATTGAAACCATGAAATAAATATTCACAGTGACATGTAAGGCTAACAATCACCGTTCATCATCACCATTGTATTTCTCATTGAATTTATCATATTAAAAAAATATCTATCAGTGATACGGTCAGGTTTAATCCTCATGGTTCAGTGTTTAAATCTCACGGCTGATCTCTAACAGCACTCTCCCAAACTAATTTAAATTTTAAGCTTATGCAATGAGAAGTTGTTATGGGTTGACCTTATGTGCTTTTATAAGGTATCAATAGTGTGCAGGGGGCTAGATGAATCAGCGTTGTTTTTTTATTTTAATGACCTTATTCAGAGGCCTGGGGTTGATTTTTTTTGGTGGGGGCACTACCTTGAGTCCCCCTTTTCTGGGGTAAGTGCCCAGGAATTTCACCTGGGGGAAATGTTTCACCTTGCGTTTCCCAATGCCCTCCAAAAAGGGAGCATGGTGAAGCATATTGAGGAGGTTCCCTGCTAGCACAGGGAGCTGTTGATTTTTCCAGTACAATAGATGCAAGTACTTATTTCTGAAACTTGATAATTACTTCCAATGATGTAGGTGATTCTTTGGTCTTTCCAGACATCATTAAGCAATTATACATTCAGAAATTCAACCATAGAAAGTACTAGAGCAATAGAGATCACAATACACAGAGACAAGAAGATTTTACCCTGGGAAAACCCACATGGGGGAAAAACCCAACCAACCTTTTCCTTAGAGAATCAATGCAACAAGAGATACATCAAAGTCAACTAACCAGCAAGATGACCAACCACCAAAGACCAAGTCAGCCCTCCGCAATTCTGTTTACACAGATCTCTGCAACAAGGTCTCCAAGAGAGCCGAAAAACGTCTAGCAAATCTACCTCAGAATTTGCACTGTACCACAGAGATATGCCACAGAAACAAGGTCTCAAGAGGGCCGAAGTTCGTCCTCTGTCTCAACCTCAGAGTTCGGATTATGCTACAGAGTTAGGGCCTCAGATATGCGCACTATAGCACAAGAACATCGCACTGTACCACAGAGAAAATATGCCACAGATAAACATCCAGATCTCGACCTCCTTTGAATGCTAGGGCGATGGCAAATGAGTCGTATCTCTTCCTTCCGTTCTCGGTCTTGTACTTATCCTCTGTTGAAAAGTGTAACTAGGTTCGGTCTTCATAATGACATGTAATTGTGATTTTATGTAAGAGATGTTAAGAAGAAAAATAAAATTATTGAAATAAAATTATTGTAATGATTACATCATGGGTTTCATAAGCAATAGATTTTATTTTTAGTATAGGTTCCCATTGAGAGCCCTTAGGGATATTGTCATCTAGTCATAAAAGTCTAAAGAGTCATTGTCATGTAATGAAGGCATGTTATACATTGTAAAGAGTCATATTTATCTTTGTAAGGAACCCTCCAAGACCTTGTCACTAGCCCTCACACAAGTCGGCCTACAACGAAGGAATTATTCTAGAAGATGATGTCGGCCTACTGTAGGGATCATGTCGGCCTTATGGACGTGGACCAACGACTATATATATACCCATGCTTGGCCTCATTTGGAAGTAAGCAATTTGGTGAAGCAAGTCTATCATCATAAGTGTGCAAATCATCTAAGGACCCTAAAGAGCAGCGAGGAACGAAGGAAGGATAGCGAAAGGAAGGGACATCGTTGGAGGACTGTTTTGGGCTAGATTACCCTCACACGTGCGAAAGTTGTAGGACCAAAGTTGGCAAGGATAGATCGAAGGTTGCAGTCATACCTAAGTGCTCTTGTTTGGGTGGAAATATTCGCTATAGGAAGCCAAGTAAGAAAGGAAAGGAATCTCCTTCAAGAAGGAGTCTATTCAAGTGGCAAATCTGATCTAGGGTTTCTGCTGTCAAGAAAGGAGTTGCAGAACGACGAGGAGAGGCCAAAATTCTAGAGGAAGCCGAGAAGGAGAAGAGGAAGAGCAGGGTTCAAGAGGAGGCTAGTGACTTGGTCTTGGGAGGACTCTAGTGTCAAGGGTCTTTGTCATGGTCTTGGTATTCGTCAATTGAAGATTTATAAGAAGAATTTCGTTTGGGTTTTCCTCTCAAAGAGTGAGAGGTTTTGGCCCTGGTTGACAAGCCTATACACTGTGTCTCTTGTCTGTTTATTGTTCATGATTTGGTAATTGTCTTGATGAAAAGAACACAATAATAACTACAAGAAAGAGAAGATCATAATCAAGAAGAAAAAAGTCTATCACAAGCAATTATCATAAGTAGAGAAATCACCTAACTATTGATGCCCTAGATTTCTCAACATCCTCTTTGCTCAAAACAGAGATATGTGATGATGATCCGAAGTGTGTTCTTGGAGGTAGACAAATTGGATACTTATAACCTTCTAACCATCCAAAGATTTCTCAACATCCTCTTTGCTCAAAACAGAGATATGTGATGGTGATCTGAAGTGTGTCCTTGGAGGTAGGCGAACGGGCTACTTATAGCCTCCTAACCATATGAATGGGTGTTTCTCATGGGTAGGCCGACTTGACTCTTGGAGGGCTGACTTGGTCTCTTGTGGAGGCAAATATACAAAATTAAAAATTAAAAATCTTCTTTTGCAAGGGTCATGAAGAACACGCCCTTCATAATTTTTCTTTTGAATATAAAATAAAAAAAATATTTTTTTTCTTGCAAGCATGAAGAACACGCTTCATATAAATTTTCTTTTACAAATATAATATATATTTCATCATTACAAGTACAAAAGGATGTTATTAAAACCTACCATAGCTACGAAATTCAACACTCCCTCTTAGCTAGGGAGGTATTCATAATGACTATCCTGATGTTATCTGTATACATGATCTCTCTAAGGAAAAGTTCAACTCATCGATAACATCATCATCTAGGTCAGCACCCTTGACCTACATTAGCATCATCAATAGGTACCATAACCCAGGTTAGCTCTCCTAACCAATGGTACTCACTCAACTAATCACGATGATCCGGTGGGCGCCTCACCTCATGGTACTCCAACTAGTTCAGGATTGCCATCACTCATGGTCAAACCCTAGGGAAACCTGTTACCCACCATTTTGTGGGTGATATCCCTGGGAGAAAATTTTCTCCAAGATGGTCCTTAGCAAACAACCCCTTGCAGCCATCAACTAGATGCTTGTGCCATTTTTCTGCCACCTGAGCCAGCCATGTGGTCCCTCACCCATCTGTCATGATCATATGTTTGAAGGTGGGCCTCCCGAACCTAAAGGTATGCCTTGTCATTTGGTAATTGAGTATTGTAGTTTGCTTATCACGGACACTTTTGGGCATGGATTAATGGGGGGATTCGACATAAAGAGTGGGCTAGGTATGTGCTTCTGTCCCCTAGACCTATTTTGGATGTTATCTTTGGATCTTAGTCTCGTGGGATCTCTTTTACTGACCTTTGGGTTTTAGGGTGGTACTACATGGGAAACCCCGATTTTGGTTGCGTGGTCCTGCTCCCTCATCCACATACATTACTCCCCTTCCATTCATTATAGCCCCATTCATTATTCTTCCCACCTGGGTCCACATTTCCCCACTGGGTCCACATAGGGTTGGCCTCCCCTTCCCCTTGCCCACACCTTGGGTCGGGCTTGAAACGATGCCCCAGAGGTTGATGCAGTTGAAAAGAAAAGTAAAAGCATAATTGATCGCATTCAACAGGAAAATGTGCCACAAAATGCAAAAGAAAGTCGGGACAAACACATTTAGCACGTGGGAAAAAGCCAAATTCATGAGCTCTTCCCCATACCCATGGCCATCACCCTGGTTCCTATAGGCCCTATATGAGCCTCGTTTATCATTCTGGAACCCATGATTTTCCCAATCGCTGGTGGGAAATGAACCGCCCTACCTTAAAAGGGGTATCCACTACTATACCTTACACATCATGCTCTTATCCTTTGAGCCCCGAGTAGTTAATCAAAGAAAAATCATAAAAAGCAAAAGGCATATAAAGAAGGGTGGAAAAATCAAAGCTGGGGTATTTCATGCACCATGATTGCTCTCTCCTATACATTATATACCCAAGTGTTGGCTTCCCTTTATTAGCTACCTTTGTATCCCAATATGTGGCCCAGGAGTGCCCCTCTCATTCCCTATTCCATTCATCTCTTTATCACATGCCACCACCATTTGAAGGATGTACCTTGGACATACTATCCCCTCTAAAGGTAGAAACCACCTAATAGGATACTTGGTTTGTGAAAATTTGGAAACCCGAATCCTATTACAGCAACTGGACATAATTCTCCTAATTGTTAAATTAAATTTTAACAATTTATTTACTATGAGCTACAACAAATACTGAATCAATCACACTGCAACCTACACAAATAAACTGTGGAAGAAATAAACATTGGAAGAAATACTAGCACACACACATAAAATGACAATTAATTTTGGACAAATGTCCCCGGAAAAACCCAACTCGGGAAAACCGGTGCAGCAACTGAAGGTTTTATTATTAAGCAGCAGTGAAATATGAGTACAATAATCAGATGTCGAACACTGGTAATCCTGCAGAGAAAATACTGGCAAAAATATCTCGAGGGAAATTACCCTCACTCCGAGCAATCCCGACACTCAACAGCGCTCTGAAAATCAAGCCGTCCTCCTAGCTCTGTGCAGCTACTACATCACCACCAATGCAATCTATTACACACTCTGCTCAGAACAACTGAAGATCAAGCCGTCCAACCTTCTGTTGATTGGGAAACTGGTCCTCCTGCACTTTGGAAATGCTTTCCGATCTATGGAACTGAAATCCAGCTTCACCCTAGCAAAATCGAACTTTCTCACTAAAGCTTATGCGCTGCCTCTGCACTGCTTCCTGGAGAAATCTCGACCTTTCTCTGTAATTGCACTCGCTGGATCTGGAATGTCTCCTCTAGCCTCACTGTCTTTGCTCCTCTCTCATTGCTTCGATCTCATTAGCTCTCTCTCTGGCAACTAAATGTTGCTACTCAGGAAATCGATCTTCTCATGAAATCGAACTGCTCAAGTGTCTTCTCCAATTGCCCATCGATTTCTTATAATCCTCTGTTGAGACTTCAACGACCAAGATTAGATCTTAATCTATAGTTAGGATTAGCTTGAAGTCTATCCGTGTGAGTTTTTAGAAGATTCACACCATAACTTAATTAATTATTCATATTCCCTATGTTTAAACTTAGGAAATATTTAAAAAACGACTAATAATCTAATTATGTCACTTCTAGGTGGAATTTCCAAAAACGATTTCTGGGTTTTGGAGATCTCATGTATTCTAGCTTCTCCACAAAATTTCAAGGCTAGAACACTTCTGGTGCTACAAAAAATAACACTCCCTCTTAGCGAGGAATGTGTTCTAGTGCTGCTGCCCTTGTAGCAACATCCTGTCTCTGCATCATCATCTTCTGTCACCCTGCGGATGTCTGGCTGCTACTGCCTAGCAACTACTGCGCAACTCTGATATGTGTTGCATCTATGCTGCTACTCACCCTGCAAAACCGCTGCCAACTCTGCATCTGCACTGCAACTCCCTCTCCATTTGCTGCTACTGCAACTGCAACATTTGCAACTGAAAAGCATCTTAAATACTGAATCAACTGTGATCAGTATGATACATTTGTCACTCGAGTCTCTGACTGCTGCTAGTATCTGCGCTGTCACTGAGGCATCTGCACTGTTGTTGACTTTGCACTATGCCACCTGCACTACCACCAACTCTGCACTGCGCTCCCCAGCATCTAACTACAACTAGACTCTGCATTTGTCACTCTGGCATCTGACTGCATCTACTACCACTGATCCATCCTGCTACAAAATATTGTGGGCCCCGTAGCAAGGTATTGATTCAAGAGGTGGACCTCCTCAAGAATCCTTCCCATCTGTAGCACTTTGGGGCTACAACACCAAATCACCCCATTTGACTCTTGGGGGTATGTTAGCAAACATGGCAAAGTCTTCCTCCAGCCTAGAGGACAACTTATCGATCTCTGCTGATGCTGCTTGCTGGTCCTGCTTCTCCTCCTTGTCCTTCTTCCCGAGAGGACACTAGGCACTGTAGTGACCAAGCTCACCACATCTGAAGGACTTGACCTTCGATAGGTCCTTCTTCTTTCGCTGCTCCCCCTGTCCTTGACTGGGACCATTTGATGCAAGGGCCACGTTCTCCTCCTCCTTCACTTGCTTCGATCCGTTGTTGTTGTCACTGATGGAGCTCTTTAATAGAGCTCGTCTCAACTCCTCTTGCTGTAAATCGGCTCACATTCTGTCCCAACTTGGCAAGGTTTCGCTGCCCAAGATACTTTGGACAAATACCTGCCACTCCTTTGAGACACTGTTGAGTGCCAATTGTACTAGCTCTATGGGTTGAGGCGCTGCCCCAACAACTGACAATTGATCCCGGATCTCCTGAATCCTGGTGAGGAAGGGGTATATGCTTTCCCCTTTCTGCATCTTGGTGCATCTCAACTTTTCCTCCAAGTACATATTTCGTTGCTCGGAAGTGCCTTGGTATAGCGTGGAAAGTGTATCCCACGTCTCCTTGGCCATTCCTTTGGCCACTATGTGTGGTACAACATGATCCTAGACACCATTTAGGATCAATCTCTTTGCCCTCACCATCTCCTTTCGGTATTCCTTCTGTTGAGCTCCGTGGGGGTAGCTACCACTGCATCAATATATGGCTTCAGGCCATATTCATCTAGAAGGAAGGACATCCTTGCCTTTCAGATGACATAGTTGGAAGCACCGTCCAACCTGTCTTGATCTCGAAGTTTGGTAGTGGCCATCTCAGAATGATGTCGAAAATCTCCTCTTCCCTTCTGCTCAGCTATTCACACTCCCTTCTGGAGTGAGAAACTCCGAACACAACGACTGTTGATCTGCTAGGGAATTAGAACGTCTTGAGACTAGAAGTTACCCAAGGAAAATTTTCCTTCAGTGTGTGCTCTTCTTCCTCCCGATGTTAGCTCTGCTCTAGCAAAATGCTGTAAAACTGTTGCGTCCAGCTAGAGATCTGCTCTGCGAAAAATACTGGTTGCTCCCTCTACCTCTGCAAACCCTCGATCTGGAGAGATTGAATTTTTCTGCCCCTCTCAGAAAAGTCGATTTCTCCTCAAGAATTCGACCTCTTGGCCAAGGTGACTGCGCTGCCTTTGGGGTTTCGAACCGCTGCCCCTCAATGAACAACGAAACTCCCTCTTTGCTACTGAGCACTTTGATTGATCATCCGTGCTCTGATACCATGTGAAAATTCGGAAACTCGAATCCTATTGCAGCAATTGGAAATAATTCTCCTAATTGTTAAATTAATTTTAACAATTTATCTACTGTGAGCTACAACAAATACTGAATCAATTACACTGCAACCTACACAAATAAACTGCGGAAGAAATAAACAATGGAAGAAATACTAGCACACGTAAAATGACACAATTATTTTTGGACAAATGTACCTGGAAAAACCTAACTGGGGAAAACCGGTGCAGCAACTGAGGGTTTTATTATTAAGCAACAGTGAAATCTGAGTACAATAATCTGGATGCCGAATATTGGCAATTCTGCAGAGAAAATACTGGAAAAAATATCTTGAGGGAAATTACCTTCACTCTGAGCAATCTCGACAATCAACAACTCTCTGAAAATCAAGCCGTCCTCCTAGATTTGCGCAGCTACTGTGTCACACCAACGTAGTTTGCTGCACACTCTGCTCGGAACAACTGAAGATCAAGTCGTCCAACCTTCTGCTGACTGGAAAACTGGTCTTCCGACACTTTTGAAATGCTTTCCGGCCTTTGGAATTGAAATCTCTGCCTTTCTCTGCAATTGTACTTGCTGGATTTGGAATGTCTCCTCCAGCCTCAGTGTCTCTGCCCCTCTCTCACTGATTCGATCTCAATGGCTCTTTCTTCGACAACCGAATGATGCTACTCAGGAAATCGATCTGCTCATGAAATCGAACTGCTCAAGTGTCTTCTCCAAGTGCCCATCAACTTCTTCTTATAATCCTTTGTTGAGACTTCAACGACCAAGATTAGATCTTAATCTATAGCTAGGATTAACTTGAAGTCGATCCTTGTGAGTTTCCAGAAGATTCACACCATAAATTAATTAATTATGATTAATTAGTCATATCCCCTAAGTTTAGACTTAGGAAATATTTAAAAAACGACTAGTAATCTAATTAAGTCGCTTCTAGGCGGAATTTCTAGAGATGATTTATGGGTTTTGGAGATGTCATATATTCTAGTTTCTCCACAAAATTTTAAGGCTAGAACACATCCGTGCTACAAAAACTAACATTGTTAACCCCTTTTGGAGCTTGGAGACATTAGCACATCCCAAAGCCCACTATGGAAGGGCATGCCATTATGACGTGCCCACCTGTTGTCCATGGTTTGTAAGCTCTTTAACTCGATTTATTTAAATAACTGGTTGTACTGGAAGGCTAGGGGACACGTTGGATCTTATGCAGGATTGCAAATGGTCTCCATTTTGGGTTTGGTCTCCCTATACGGGGTCCTAACCCTCCAGAGGGCTACATTGGCACATGTAGGGTGTGTAAAGAGCCATGGGCCTCCACAACAGTAGACAACATTCCATGGATCCCCAGAGATGTTCATAGATTGCTCGAGATTCACTTATTGGATGAGGAAGATGCACCTGGTTCACCATGCCTCGCCGGCCCCACAGTTGTACCATGCACTTTGCAGATGACCCAGGACCTGTATGCTGATGTGGCATCAATTACACTATCATCTAAGCCCTTGCAGATGGTCTACAAGCATCTTCGATCTATTTGGAGACCCGTGAGGTTACTTGTGTGCCCTCACACCCATTAGGAGCACCACAGGTTTATTATTTGGAGAACAAGGGGCCAACCCTTTGTCCACTACTTTTGAGAGTCCTATTCATCATTATGGCACTTATCGACTTCTTCAAGCTTCTTAGAAGGCCCAACGACATGTATTATTGATCATTCAACCTCTTGAGATGCTTATTTTTTTGTTTATGAGTTAGTTTGGTGGGCTTGTCACCAAAAGTTAGTTATTTTGCACATTATTTTATTCGAGGGGCTAATATAGGCCTAATTAGCTAAATGGAACTCATCAGAAGTGTATAAATACAAGTGATGTGAATTCATTTTATCATCATCACTTGGATTGGACTTGTATCTCTCTTGAGAATTTCGCTATCCTTCTTGGAGGACGAATTTTGGAGCATGGAATGAATTTTGATGTTTGGATTATTTTCTCTTGTCTTGGAGCTTTTTGATTGGCAAATTCTTGATGGTTGGATATACTCTTAATACATGTAAGTACAATTTAATGCTATTTTCTTTTCTATTCTTGTCACATACATTGTTGCTGGGATTTCACTATACTAGGGCTAATTTACTACATCCATTTATGCGAAGTTGTGGAAATTTGGTTTCTAGATAGTGATGCTTCATGTATGGGCCATGTATTATGAATGAATGTTCCTAGAGATGCTTCTTCATTGAAATTCATCTTGATAAGCCATCAATCTTGCAAAACAAAGTATAAAGTTCTTGAAGCTGCTTTTGCTGCTGCCCTAATGCTATGCGAAGTTGTCTTTAAGGCCTCCTTGACATAGAAAATTCAATGTCCATAGTCATAATTACTCTTGACTCCAATTCTCCCCAAGTGATTAGGTAATGGTCCACCATAAGGTGATCACCTTAAACCTATTTTCCTTCTCCCTTCCCCTCTTCTCTAGGTCTAGTCCTCTAGGTCACTTAGGGCATCAATTATCTCACAATCCAACCATCCAGATACTTCGATTTTGGTCCACAACTGTGCTGGTGTGTCCTCAAGAAGCCTTACAAATTTCATGACATTCTGACGGTGGGACCTTGAAATATCGCAAGCCCTAGCATGAAGACCAATTCTTGCCCTTCGTTTTCCTTAGGCTAGAAACTTCACTGGGATCCTTGCATTGCCTTTCATTGAAAATTCATTCCTTGATCCCTTTCGCCTCCCTAATTAGGTCAAGCATATCATTGCTTGCTAAATCCTATCCCCTTGAGCTAACCTCGGGTCCACTTGTTCTCGTGTTGTCCTGTTGTCACCCAGATTTTACAGGCACCGCGACAACGCTCAGGATGAGGGCTGTCATTCTGATCCCTGCCCACTTCGTTCTAGCTGTCTCCCAACAACAGGCTATGAGGGGTAGTCCTTATGGAATGAAGTGAAGGAAAACAAGTTGAGAATCAACTTACGTGGGAGACACGGATGAGTGGCCTAGCCACTTGGTTGAAATCAAGCAAGATTATGATTTAATTAGATTTTCTATTATGAGACCAGTGCCTTAATGGAGTCACAAATTCTTGCTTCTTATGAATTGGAACCAAATGACCGGATGGACACCCGCTGCCTATGTGAGATGCTTATGCAAGAGATTATGAGTGAGGTTTATCTTGAGTTAAGATTCCCTTGAGTTGTTTAAGTACGTTGATTAGAGACCTTTTAATGGTACTTAACAATAGTGAAATGTAAATCTTAAACAAGATAAATTGTTTACAGATACAAGTGCAAATTTCAACAATATACCAAGATACCCAATGCTAACAAGAGTTAATCAAGACGCTGATAACGGATTTATGACAATTTATATCAACACTACGACAGAAATTCAGATTTACCAATGTATAACAACAATGCATAAACCACTCCAAATAATGAAAATTACTCAACACATTGAAGCATAAAATTTCCAAATTAACCAGCAATGCAAATTTAGCTTATTTAGCACACTTTACAATGGAGTATTCAACAATATTTCAGATCTGATTTCAAGATTACAACAATGAGTAAAGATAGATCAACAAGATAAAAACTTCCCAAACTAGATATCCAATATGCCCAAAAAATGACAAAATGCACTAGAACTTGAGAATTTCAAATTTAGGGCTCTATGTGAGTTTGCCTTAACAATTTTCAGATCTGATATGATTATTACAACAATGAATTAATCACATATCAACAAATCAACTCAGCGAAAAATCGCTGCCCAATACTTTCTAAAAATAGAAACTTTCACAAAAATTGAAAAAAATATTTTTTTGAGTATTTAGTGAATATGATTCAGAAAATTCAGAATTGATAAACTAATTACAACAATAAGTTAGTTATAGATCAACAAGCTAAAAATACTGAATACGCTGCCCCAAACGTCTAAAAGTAGTAAGTTTTTGCCAGGGAACTGTAAATTCAAAATTTCAGTCCTAATTAGGTATATGCTTCAGAAATATTTCAGACTTGAATTTCACAGTTATGCAGTGAATTCCAACAAGCTAAAATGTTAGATCTATGTCAAATTAGAGATGCCCAAGTGGCCAAAACTTGTGAAAACTTAGATTTTGCAATTTAAATTGATTTTGACCAATTAGAGTATGATTTTAGAGCCTAGAAATTAATGATTTTACTGTTGTAATGAAACTGAAGCAAAATGAGGGTTTGGAGGTCAAACCCTAGGCTCAAGGCCTTGAAGATCCCATCGTTGAAACTTTGGGATTACCTTGCCGCTTGCTAGATATGAATTTTGGGACCTTAATCTTGCAAAATTGCCAAGTATTTAACCTTAAATCTTTAGATTAGGATTTCAGGTCAATTTTGGGGCAAAAAAGGCCAAAATTTGGAGAACTAGGACAAGGGAAGCGAATTTGCGGGGACAAGTGGTTTAGGATGATAGATCGGGCCACAAGGAGGCTGGAAAAGGCCAAGAAGGGCCAACGCTCTGCCTAGAAAGGATATCGTTTGGGAAAATAGGGGTTTAGGGGCTAACCCAAGGCCTAAAGGCTCCACAAGGGAGTCGCAAGCCCTTAGAGGGCTAACAACCAACCTAGGAGGGCTGAAAAGATGACACAGAGGGCAAGGAGGGCTGATGCAGGCCAGGAGAGGGAGACGTTAGGCCTGGAGAAGGTAGATCTAGCTCTGGGAAAGCCAAAAATTAAAAACCCTTGCTTTGGATTTTTTTTATGCTTTTGCTCTTTGATTTTCTGAAAATTTTGCTGTGGGAAACTTGCAAAAAATTCCAAGAAACTAGATCTTACCCTCAAGAGCCTAGATCTAGCTCTTCTTCCACTTAACTCCTTGATCTAACCTGCAAAAATAAAAATAGAAACACCTAAACCCCAAATATATATAAAATAAATCTAAAACCCCAACCCAAGTTACAAAATAAATTACAATTACAATTTACAATTTAATTTACAAAATATATATGGGTTTTTAAATGGATTTTGAGAAAATATGTTTATAATATTTTTTACTTGAAAGAATGGCCAAAATACTTAAGAAAAATTAATGATTCACTATAGCCCAAGCGAAGATTAAATCCACCATATAAAAACTAGAGATCCAAGCAACAATGGTTCTTGCCCAAGTTTGTGAACTTGGAGGCCAAGGACTGAAGTACCTGCAAACACTATGTATTTATCTCAAAAAAAATCTGTTAGATCACATGGGGAATCAAACCACCTAAGATTAGCTTAAAACTATCAATAGTATGATTTTATCTCCATCTAATGAAAAACAGATCTTCCCAATATTCATCACAACATAGAGATGCCCGTAGTCAGCAAATACCACAAATCAATAAGCAAGAACACCTTGAATTGCACTCCAAATTCTTCTATTATGAAAAAAAATAGTTTCCAACAGGACAATAGTTTACACAATGCTTGAACAACAATTCTAGCTAGAGATCAAGATGACTAGAGACTCAAATGATTATCTAATTTATAGATAAATCCTCCAAATGGAAAAATAATGGCTAGTTTCTTTGATCCTCGTCAAAATAATCTTGGCCGTTGATAAATACTTCAAGATCTTTTAATCTTGGCCCTTGATGTTTTATTTTTGAGGAATTTGCAAATTTATCATTTAAATCCATTTGAATTAGCTCAAAATTAATTATTTTGAGCTAATTTCATAAAAAATTTGACTTTGACTTAACCACCAAGGTCCAAGGGTCCAAATTGTTGAAGAAAGTGTAACTAGGTTTGGTCTTCATAATGACATGATCTTTGTAAATAATGTAATAAAAGAGAATAAATTATTTTTGTATGCCTTGCTACATGGGTTTCATGAGCAAGAAGTGTCATAGGTCAAAAGACTTCTTCTTGATGTCTTTAGGATTTTATTAATATGTCAAAGAGTCAAGTCATGTATGAAGAAGCTCTTCATGAGCTTATGTAAAATGTATTCAAGCTAAAGCAGCCCTCCAAGACCAAGAACAATCCTCCATTGGCAAGCTCAAGAAGTCTGCAAGCAAATCGATAAGAAACTCTTCAAGTCGGCTTCAATATTAAATTAAATATATAAATGGCAGTCATGTCGGCTTGGATAAAAGACTTGTCGGTTCACAAGTTCAAGTCGGCTCATTTTAGAGCACAAACCACTATAAATAGGTGGCTAGGGTTTGCGCAAAAGACAAGGGACAAAATTCGCATTTCTCTCTGAAATTTCGTATGGATAGAAGGAGCAAATCCGCATTGCATTAGGGCAATTGTTTAAGGGTCTGACTGCACCTCAAATGGGTATAAGGTGCAGGCAGACTAGATCTCGGATGGATAGAAGGAGCAGGAAGGAGACCTCCTATGGGCATAGGAGCAGAGATCCGTATCTCATGAAGCAAGCTGCTCAGGACTTCGGATGGAGAGGCATGGAACAGTAAGATAGTCCTGGCATGAAGATGATCTCAAGACTTCGCTAATCTTAAGTAATGTCTCGGTATTACATTGAAGAATATTCAGGCCTGTCACCTAATAGTCTCGACATATGTATATGTGTCTCGGTGCTCCTACTATCTCGCATATCCTTAGCAGACCTCAGTGCAATGATAAACTTGGTTACAATATTGGTGAAAGCAAAGACATAGTCCTAATATCAGTGACTATCACAATCTCGGTGCAATGAGGGGGAGCAATATCACAATGTCTTCATAATAAGAAGGAGAAATACCATAGTCTCGGCATAATTAGAAGAAGCAGTGACAAGGAAGATCAGTCTCATCATAATGAGAAGGAATGACAAGGATCATCACAGTTTCAACATGATGATGATGAAAAGGATCTCATAGTGGCTCACGTACAATCATGATCCTATCTCAGTTATGATCCCAGTCTTGAAGGTCATGATCTCAATGAAGACAAGAGATCTCAGTGACATGATGAAGAAGCAGCAGTGAAGATCTCAGTGATGCAGCAGTAATAGCTTCAATGGTGCAACAATCATGATGATCTCAGCAGTGACAGAGAAGAGGATTGATGGCTTGGTCTTGGAGTGGCAGAATGTGTCAAGGGTCATGGTCTTGGTATTCGTCAATTGAAATCTCTATAAGAAGAATTTTGTGTGGGTTTTCCTCTCCAAGAGGGAGAGGTTTTGGTCCTGGCAGAAAGCCAAATATTTTGTGTTCTTGTCTCTTTTGTTTTTGGTAGCAGTTTGATGAAGTAAACACCTACACTAATAATGCAACGAAGATCAAGCTAAGATAAATTGTAAAACACTTCACAAATTGTTATCATGTTAAGAAGAATCTCTCTAATTTCTGAATGCCCTAGATTTTTCAACATGGTATCAGAGGGTAGGTTTAGCAGTCAAAGAAAGGGCAGAAAAGAGACATGCAAGGATCAAGTTTCAAGCATCAAAGCAATCTCAAGGATGTCAAGATCTACATTAAAGAATCATTTTGATCAAACCCTAGATCAAGGAAGCAATTTACAACAACAGTCTACAAACAACAAGGGTTTTGGATGTCAACAGTCTTCAGATCTCAGGGTACATGACAACAGTCTTGGTGCCTCCCACAGTTTCATCTACAACATCCCAGTGATAGACACTATCCCAGATTGAATCCTTCCCTATAAAGAACACAATCTTAAAATATCAGATTCTCAGAACTTGATTCAAAGGCATATATAGGAGTGTATATGGACAGTACTCAAATAAGAAGTTGTACTAACTAATGGATCTCTATACATCATGGCAAGCAACTTCAATTCGATGCTGCATACTTCAAGGTTTCTTATGTAGCCCAATTATATCAGCAATTTGTTGGATATATAAATCAAGATAGCTCGAAGGCAAAGAAGGCAATCTTCCTATCAAGGATCTCAGTCAGAGGAAGCATCAATACATCTACTCCAACTACTGCCAACATGATCAAGGTGAAGATTTCATCTTCACATCTCAAGTAAGTATTTTCATTAATCATTTTTCTTTGAAATGACTTCATGAATGCAAGGAGATCTATAGATAGATGGGTCATCAAAGGTCCTTGCATAGAATAAGAAGGATTGATAGAATCCTTATGGAGAAGAGAAGTCAGTGAACAGGTCTCCTTTGAATTCATGAGAAGGAACTTTTAAAAGTCCTCTCATCTCTATGTAGCAAGAAAGGAGACAGATAAGAAATATATAAAATGCTAGAAGAGGTAATCTCTAAAATGCAGTAAAGAAGGAATATCTTCATGAGATCTCATTTGGGAGATCTGAGCAAGATGATAAGAAAATAGTCATCTATGTTCTTAATAAGCAAGATGACAAGTGTCCTTGGGATATGGAAATTTCCTCGTGCAACAATTTGTGTTCTCTATGCCAGATAGAGAAAGACAAGTTGAAAGGACTCAAATATGTGCAAAAAGGAAAGGGAAGGTTGACAAGACAAAATAGTACTATGAAAAGATTATGGAGAGGAGCTCATATCGCTGGAAGGGTGGAGGAAGCTGAAGAAAAGGACCAAGGAAAGAGGGAGTAGCAGACCTCTACTATGAATGAGATGGTATCTCTCTCACAAAAGGGTCCTATCATAAGTCCTTGCAGATATGACCATGATAACAAGATGCATCGTGGCATCATGGAAGCATTAGAAACAAGAGCTCATGATATCACCATGAGAAACATGAAGGACATAGCTCTTGGGAATCTCATTGGACATTAAAGGAAAGGAAGAAGTCATCCAAGTCAAAGGAAACATTTTCCAGATGGGGATATGCAATATCCTATAGATAGAAACCTCAACGGAGGATCCCCTAGTCTGGGAAGGCAGCAAGTGTTTCATCAGGAAATCCAACTTATGGAATTCATGAGATGAAGGACTGATGACTTGAGAAATGAAGCAGATCAAGGGATTGAAGATCTTTTCAATCAAGAAAGCTGTTGGAAGAAGCCTGAAGGAAAAATGAGGTATGTATGCTTGTATTTGTATTTAATATTGTAATGTCATGACATATGGTTGCAGGGAATGTGGATCGAGCATGAACAAGAGAAAAAGGATCTCCTCCTTTGAAAGGTTGCAGAAAGGCATAAGTCACACTAGATGAAATCAACATAATATGTCCTCATATGAAGTATGAGGTGGTTGACTACAATTGAAGAACTCTGATTGAAAGCTCCTGGGAATGAAAGATGTGAGGATGGAAGAGATCGTGAAATATGCAACCATGATGAAGGCAGTCAATATCCAAAGGAACATGAAGATTTGACTAGGAAATCTCCTGGAAAGATATGAAGACTCTGATGGAAGTCTGAAAAGATGAAGACCCTTGAAAACCAATATCTTTGGGAGATGTGTCAACATGTATGCATGGTGTTGATACCTACAACAAGATGTCACTGGAAAAGGTCATCACCAAAAAGGTAATATGTGATTTGTTTTTGGTGTCTGACCTCTTGGAGAAAGTTTGGGTATGTGTGCAGGGCCATGGTATGAAGAGTTGTGAAGGATGTCACAACTATGTACCTTGTGATCTAGAGCAATCACCATTGAAGAAAAGGGTGAAGATAGATGGCCCTATGAAGGAAGCCCCAGATGTAAAGCCAAAGAAGATACTCTCCGGGAAAGAAGGAATGACATGATGGAGGAAAGTGATGGATGGCTGAACCCAACATGTGAAGAAATTGATGACATCAAAGTCTTGGATTGTCAGTCAACTAGAAGACCCTATAAAGTATTGATGATAGAGTCCTTGAGTAAGAGGGAGCTGTGGGAGGTTCCTATGAGTAAAGGAACTCGAGTAAGTTTCTGAGTGAAGAGAAACTTGGAACTCATCCTTGGTTAAGAGGGAGAATTAGACACAACATTCTTGTCTATGAGTCATGGTCTTGCCAACATTGTTTGCTCTGATCTAAGTGAGAGATAGAGCTGTTAGTCAAGGCCTTGCTATATGAAACAATGTTGGTTGAAATGATGCTATAACAGATGGATTGCAAATCTGATTCTTCTTATGAGAAATTCTTCAGATTGAGAATGACCAAGTACCATTATGAATATCTCCCTAGTTAAGAGGGAGTGTTGAAGAGAGTGTAACTAGGTTCGGTCTTCATAATGACATGATCTTTGTAAATAATGTAATAAAAGAGAATATATTATTTTTGTATGCCTTGCTACATGGGTTTCATGAGCAAGAAGTGTCAAAGAGTCAAGTCATGTATGGAGAAGCTCTTCATGAGCTTATGTAAAATGTATTCAAGCTAAAGCATCCCTCCAAGACCAAGAACAATCCTCCATTGGCAAGCTCAAGAAGTCTGCAAGCAAATCGATAAGAAACTCTTCAAGTCGGCTTCAATATTAAATTAAATATATAAATGGCAGTCATGTCAGCTTGGATAAAAGACATGTCGGTTCACAAGTTCAAGTCGGCTCATTTTAGAGCACAAACCACTATAAATAGGTGGCTAGGGTCTGTGCAAAAGACAAGGGACAAAATTCACATTTCTCTCTGAAATTTCATATGGATAGGAGCAGATTTGCATTGAATTAGGGCAATTGTTTAAGGGTCTGACTGCACCTCAGATGGGTATAAGGTGCAGGTAGACTAGATCTTGGATGGATAGAAGGAGCAGGAAGGAGACCTCCTATGGGTATAGAAGCAGAGATCTGTATCTCAGGAAGCAAGTTGCTTAGGACTTCAGATGGAGAGGCATGGAACAGTAAGATAGTCCCGGCATGAAGATGATCTCAAGACTTCGCTAATCCTTAAGTAAAGTCCCGGTATTACAGTGAAGAATATTTGGGCCTGTCACCTAATAGTCTCGGCATATGTATATGTGTCTCAGTGCTCCTACTATCTCGCATATCCTTAGCAGACCTCAGTGCAATGATAAACTTCGTTATAGTATTGGTGAAAACAAAGACATAGTCTTAATCTCAGTGAATATCACAATCTCGGTGCAATGAGGGGGAGCAGTATCACAGTCTCTTGATAATGAGGAGCAATACCATAATCTTAGCAAAATTAGAAGAAGTAGTGACAAGGAAGATCAGTCTCATCATAATGAGAAGGAATGACAAGGATTATTACAGTTTCAACACGATGATGATGAAAAGGATCCCATAGTGGCTCACATACAATCATGATCCTATCTCAGTTATGATCCCGGTCTTGAAGGTCATGATCTTAATGAAGACAAGAGATCTCAGTGACATGAGGAAGAAGCAGCAGTGAAGATCTCAGTGATGCAACAGTAATAGCTTCAATGGTGCAACAATTATGATGATCTTAGTAGTGACAGAGAAGAGGATTGATGGCTTGGTCTTGGAGTGGCAGAATGTGTCAAGGGTCATGGTCTTGGTATTCGTTAAATGAAATCTCTATAAGAAGAATTTTGTGTGGGTTTTCCTCTCCAAGAGGGAGAGGTTTTGGCCCTGGCAGAAAGCCAGATATTTTGTGTTCTTGTCTCTTTTGTTTTTGGTAGCAGTTTGATGAAGTAAACACCTACACTAATAATGCAACGAAGATCAAGCTAAGATAAATTATAAAACACTTAACAAATTGTTATCATGTTAAGAAGAATCTCTTTAATTTCTAAATGCCCTAGATTTTTCAACACAAATTTTCTTGAAAAATATAATATTCCCTTGGTGGAGGACCTTTAAAAATTTATTCTTTTAAGACCCACGAATTTTTCCATTTGGAGAATTTATTTTCCTAAGACAATTTAAGTTGACTCTAATTAATTAACTTTCTGGCTTAGGATTTAATTTTATTTTGTCAGAAAAATTAATTAATTTATAGATGAGGGGATCAATTATTCTGCCAACCCTCTAATATAAATGATTTTTCATTTACAAGATTCAAAGAGGAAATACACATTCGTCTTAGACCCTCAATATACATAACCTATCTGCGACTCAATATGATCTAGTAAACCAAGTGATTTGTAATAAAATAATTAAGCCAAATAACTTAAATTATTTCCAATCCACTTTTACATCCGAGTCGACTAAAACACTAGGAATCACCAGATAATTCGATAATAAATTGCACCCTAGCTTTGGGGTTTAAGCTGGAGGGAAACTACTCTTCTGATTAGCCGTGTCGAAAAACATAGGTAATTAGTGAGGTTAAAAAACCTGCTAGGATGGAATTCGTCATCAAATTATAGGCTTACCTAGGTTGTTACATAGACTCAAGGTTTTACTAAGATAATTTACATTATATAATTTGCAGAATGGGATAACCATGACACATGGACTGCTGATAACGAATGCTGTGCTAATTCCTTTGACTGCAGAGCTGTTGTTGTCACCAAGCCCCACCTTTTGTGCCAATCTTCTTTCCATCAAGCTTGTAAGATGATCACGTTTTCCTATCATGTCTTGATGCGCCACTGTCGATCAACCATATGTTGTTGTCATTTGCAAGAGATCCTGCAAGTGTGGAATAGTAGAAGTGGTCTTTATCTCATTCAACCTTGGGTCTCTTGGAATGTCATTCAAATTTTGCCGTAGAAGCATGCCGGTTCCCTCTTTTCTTCCTATCATTGAATCTTTCAAGACATTGGGCTTTGAAGTGACCAAATTTGTTGCAACAAAAACATTGAATTTGTGACATATCTTTCTTTCTTTGAGGATTAGGTCTTCTATCAAAATCCCTTTTCTTCTTCTGAAAACCGAACTTCTTTCTTCCTCCAACTTTCTTGGAATGAGCTGCATAGGCTTGAGAATCCTCTTCTTCCTTTGGCTTTCTTTCTCTAGACAAAAGTATTGATTCTTCTTGAGCACAAGATGCCCATATTTCTTCCAAACTTGGAGCTTCCTTTTGGCTGCTTATACATGCTGCAAACGAATCCCATGAATGTGGTAGTCCATTAAGTGCTAAAGTCACAAGTTCTTTGTTAGAGACAATTTCATCAATAGCTTGTAGTTGATCTCTCAGTTGAGAAATCCTTACAAAGTATGAAGCCACTGTATCGTTCTTTGTCATTCTTATATCACGAAGCTCATTTCTCAAACTCATGACTTGGCCAATATTGTTGACAATATACAAATCATTTAGGGCATCATACATCTTCTTTGAAGTGTTAAGCTTTGAGATGTATGGAATAAGATGATCCTTGATGGAGTCCACAATAATGCTCATGGTAGTGATGTCATCTTTCTTGTACTTCTTTCCTGCTTCATCTGTAGGTTCAGTCACCTTGCCTTGCACAATTTCCAAAAGATCTTCCCTTGTGAGAATTAGGTCAATTCTTGTCTTCCAAGCCCTAAAGTTAGTAGCCCCCTCTAGCTTGTTCTCTGATTTCATAGTAGAAGCCGTGGATGCAAAATAGATCTAGGGTTTCTTCAAAGTGATCTCAAGGTAGGGTTTCTCAAGGAGTGATCTCTGTGCTCTTTCCTTCATCAAATCTCTGATACCAGGTTGATTTTTCTAGTACAGTGGATGCAAGTATTTCTGAAACTTGATAATTACTTCCAATGATGTAGATAATTATTTGCTCTTTCAAGATATCATCAAGCAATTATACATTCAGAAATTCAATCATAGAAAGCACTAAAGCAATAGAGATCACAATACACAAAGAGATAAGAAGATTTTACCCTGAGAAAACCCACAATGGGGGAAATGCCCAATCAACTTTTTCCTTAGAGAATCAATGCGACAAGAAATACATCAGAGTCAACTAACCAGCAAGATGGCCAACCACCAAGGAGCAAGTCAACCCTCCACAATTCTGTCCACAAAGATCTCTGCAACAAGGTCTCTGAGAGAGCCGAAAAACGTCTAACAAATCTACCTCAGAATTCGCACTGTACCACAGAGATATGCCACAGAAACAAAATCTCAAGAGGGCTGAAGTACATCCTCTGTCTCAGCCTCAAAGTTTGGATTATGCTACAGAGTGAGGGCCTCAGATCTGTGCACTGTACCATAGGAACCTCACACTGTACCACAGAGAAAATATGCCACAGATAAACATCCAGATGTCGACCTCCTTTGAATGCTAGAGTGAGGGCAGATGAGTTGTATCTCTTCCTTCTGCTCTCGGCCTTGTACTCCTTATCCTCTTCGCTCAAAACAGATATATGTGATGATGATCCGAAGTGTGTCCTTGGAGGGTAGACGAATAGGCTACTTATAGCCTTCTAACCATGCGAATGGGTGTCACTCATGGGCAGGCCGACTTGGTCTCTTGTGGAGGCAAATATACAAAATAAAATTCAAAATTTTCTTCTGCAAGGGTCATGAAGAACATGCCCTTCATAATTTTCCTTTCGAATATAAAATCAAATAAATATTTTCTTTTTCTTGCAAGCATGAAGAACATGCTTCATATAATTTTCTTTTACAAATATAATATATATTTCATCATTACAAGTACAAAAGAATGTTATGAAGACCGGCCATAGCTACAAAATTCAACAGGAGCAAGGGGACTTTCCCCCTATATAACATTGTTTAATTTGAGAGCATCTCGAGGAAGAAAATAAACTTTTATTTTGTTGCTGTTGTTGGTAGACTGAATGTTCCTTTCCTTTGTCTTTTTGTTGCTTTTTAGGAAGTGCTTTCAGCACCAGGCTTGAAGCTAGTGGAAAATGATGAGTATAGCGAATCGGGGAGATCTGTTTATCCAGATGGCTTGTATCGGATGCTGCTTAAATATCATGAGAGATATAAACATTTGAATCTTCCATTTATTATTACAGAGAATGGTGTTTCTGATGCAACTGATTTAATTCGCCGACCTTACATTTTAGAGCATCTTTTGGCTGTACGTGCAGCCATGAACAAGGTTCTTATAAGCATATACCATACCATTTGTTTTATTGTGTATGTTAAAGGTTGCTTGAACTCTTATTCCATGGAGCTGTCATATAAATGTTGATTTAATTAAAATATTGTGTAGGGTGTCCAAGTTCTTGGTTATCTATTCTGGACAACGTCTGACAATTGGGAATGGGCAGATGGTTATGGTCCGAAGTTTGGATTAGTAGCTGTTGACCGCACAAACAACCTTGCTCGGATCCCCCGACCATCTTATTTTCTCTTCAGCGAAGTAATTGTTTACTATTTATTCTAATTCTTTTTAAAATTTTCTGCACATGTAACTTGAAGAGACTGCTTTGCATAAGCTAGTTGCCAAAATTACTGCATAATTCATTTATATGTTAAATGCAGAGAATGTGAAAACCTGATTCATTGGGCATTATTCCCTACGTTTTGTATCTCGTTGATGCCATTATTCAAACCTTGATTGCAACATATTTGCTGGAAGGAAAATCCAATAGAGTGAACAAAACACTTATATTGTTATTATAGCAAAGTACTTCTGTTGGCACCTGTAAAGCTGCATTATAAGGATGCAAATTTATCTTCAATTTCCATATATTATCCTCCTGAATTTAGAATTTTTACAGGTGGTCAAAACGGGCAAAGTTACTCGGCAACAAAGAGAAATTGCATGGAATGAACTTCAGATTGCTGCTGCTGAGGGGAAGACACGGCCCTTTTATCGGGCAGTGAATAAACTTGGTCTTATGTATTCTGGTATTGTTTTAAGAACCGTAATAAATGCAACTGACAAGATAGTTATGCCCTTTTTGTCAGACCTTAACAAGATTATTATCCTGTGATTTTTCATTCATGTCATGATTCTTTAGGATAGTAATTGGTTGATTTGAATAAAAACTAGCATGAAAGAAGGATTACATTTTGATTGAATAATTTTAGGCAAGAAGGAATACCTTTTGAGTTGTGCTCTTGAATTTGAAACTGTTAATCAACTTCAGTATGGCACTCATCTGTGTGCAAAAAATACACAAAGCTACGCTGCCCAATTATTAGAAAGTTAAGCAGACTGTGGCTTATGAATCTTAAGACTCAAGGTTTATTTAAACCCATAAATCCCCTTTAGTTATTTATCCCCCTAAACGACTCTTGTATGGCGAGATTACTGAGACAGGGAATGAGAATGATAATGCAGTGCAGAGAAGAGGAAATATATACTATATGATACTTAGACTTGGGACACCCTTGAAATTGATGTATCGATTTAGGAACCAACACCTCCAATAAAACCCTATTGTCATGGAGGCATGGTACCTTTTGCCTCAAAATCTAGCAGGTCTTGTGAGATGCCTCACAAGGCAAAAGCCAGATCAAGACACACCAATGAGGTGGATGACATTGTCACCTCAACAATCCCCCTCTTGATTTTTAGTGGAGTTTCACCACCCGGGAGGCTTCCTAGTTTAAGGTCACCTAAAGGATATTCTTGGTATGGGGTTCAAAGGTGACCACTGAAAAGGATTTTCTAAGGTACTAAGGCTAAGGACAAGGCTCAATTCTACAAGACAAGGAATAACATACCTTAGAAGCAACCTATAAAGGACTTCCAACCTAGGGGTTTAGATGTATGACGCAAAAAATAGCACAACTAGGCATACAAGGAGAGATAACAGGTTTGTTATAATAATATAATCAACAACAAGATCCACTAACCTTCAATTGACCCTAAGTTGAAGCCTTGGTGTTGAATTAGGGTTTTTCTAGCCCTAGAATTTCCCGGGGTTGGTGATGCCAGCCCCAAGGAACGACTTCCAACCATGCAAAATGATAGATTTTGATGTGAGAAGGCTCAACAAGGTGGAATGACCTCGAACGAGCTCAACATTCATGCCCTAGTTGAATTTGGCCTCAAACCCTAATCGTAGTGGCTTGCCTTGAAGGGCTTAAATTTTAGAGGCAAAAATTTTCGGGCCTTAAATTTTAGGGGCCGAAATTTTAGGTTTGAAAATTCCAGGGCTGAAATTTACAGGGCCCAAAATTTTAAGGGCCAAAATTTTAGCGCTGAAAATTTCAAGGCTGAAATTTTGGGAAGAGAGAAAAAAGAGATTTTGAATTTTTTTGATTTTTGACCATCTATATGGAGGCTAGTGCCTATTGACTACTTGGGTGATGGAGTTGTCGTCGCCTAAGATGCACACCTAAGTGTGGGAAAAGTTTTCAACCCCACAAGGTATAATCTTTATGGCACACCGCTTAGAGCAAGGGCTGGCACAACTAGGCATACAAGGAGAGAGAAAAGGTTTGTTATAATAATATAATCAACAACAATATCCACAAACCTTCAATTGACCCTAAGTTGAAGCCTTGGTGTTGAATTAGGGTTTTTCTAGCCCTAGAATTTCCTGGGGTTGGTGATTTCATCCCTAAGGAAGGACTTCCAACCATGCAAAATGCTAGATTTCGATGTGAGAAGGCTCAACAAGGTAGAATGACCTCCAACCAACTCAACATTCATGCCCTAGTTGAATTCGACCTCAAACTCTAATCCTAGTGGCTTGCCTTGAAAGGCTGAATTTTTAGAGCCAAAAATTTTTGGGCCTTAAATTTTAGGGGCCCGAAATTTTAAGGGCCAAAATTTTATGGCTGAAAATTTCAAGGCCGAAATTTTGGGAAGAGAAAAAAAAGAGATTTTGAAGTTTTTTGATTTTTGACCATCTATATGGAATCCATTACCTACTGACTATTTGGGTGGAGTTGTTGTCACCTAAGATGTACACCTAAGTGTGGGAAAAGTTTTCAACCCCACAAAGTATAATCTTTATGGCACAATGCTTAGAGCAGGGGTTGTCACCTGTTCCCTACTGACTCTGTTTAAGCTCTCTCCTAGACATGCTATAGGGGGTAGTCCCTAAATATGATTAGAAAGGAAAAACTTGTTGAAAACAACAAGTTCTAGGAGACTAAGGGCAAGGAAATTACTTCTAAGTAACATGAATTTAAGGATTATTTAGCAAGTATGATTATTTAAATGAGCAATGTAAATATTACCGAGATGGATTCCAATAAGATCAATATGACAATGACAAGATAACAATGATAAACTAGTGCCTTAAAACAATGCTAAATAAAGAAATAACACTTGCAAAATGGAATGATACTTCAAGTTACAAGACAAGTAATGCTGCAAGACAAGGTTAGTACAAAAGATATTGAAATATGAGCAGTGAAATATAACTTGCAAGATGAATGAAACTTGTACTACTAAAGAGATGCTCAGAAAAGATAGAATAATACCATAAACAAATGAGCAAGTAATTGAAAATGATAAGTATAAGTGAAGTATTGCAAGTAAAATAAGAGAAAGCTAGATGAATGGATGCAAGATCTATCTATGTGTGATGCAAATTTTAGTTAAATGCCTAATCTGTGGTGAATGCTTTCTCCTCAATTGTTAAGACTAGTCTTGGAACAAGGTAGTTGAAAGAAGTGTCGGGGAAGGAGGCAATGGCCTCGTTAACAATACCTACTCAGGGCTTATAGCAACCCAAGTGCCTCTGTTCTTACAAGGGACTGGGCCACAAGAGAATTGCAAGGTCACCTGTTTTAACCGTTGTTGAAGGGTCAAGCCTATTAAATTGAATATTGGAGAAAGTTGTCCTAAGATTTCTATTCAACCAAGCTTAAGCTTGGAGGTAGATTTTAAGGATGCAAGCCTAAGAATATTATGCAAATGCAATGCTTCAATGAGACACAATTAAATCAAATGCTTCAAGAAGAGATACTAATCCACAAGCCAATGATAAGCACTTAGAACAAGATTAGCTCACACAGATGACCAATGAAACATAAAACAATTACTCAATGAAACAAGAAATGACAATTAGAATTAGATGTTAAAGAAATAACTCAAATTACCCTTTAGTTAAAACGCTTTTAAGATGTTCTTTGCTTATGTTAGACAAGGAAACCAAGTAAGGATTATGATGAAAGCACTTTAGATCTACAATTGCAAGTGAAACAAAGACAAGAGATATTCCAAGTGCACTTAGATCAAGTAGCTAATTAGGAATTGCAAACTAAGAGATGAGATCTAGGATGAAATGATTAGCAATGTAAGAGACAAGTTAGCAAGTTAGGTCTAACACTAAGAGACAAGAAACAAAAGGCCTCCCTTTTAAATAAGGAGACAGGATACCATGGGATTGAGATCCCAAGCTTCCTCAAGAAACAAGATCACTTTTATTACCAAAATTACAATTAGAGGAACCCTTTGACAGTGAGAAGGGTCCTAAAACCTTGAAGAGGGATTGCAAATTATGAATCTTTAGACAATAAGGGAGATCCTCTCCAAGTTAAGGAGCAACAAATTGATTATACAAGAAACTTGTTCCAAATCTGAATATGATCCTCACTGGAATGAAAACAATCCTCCCTTTGCTCTCGTCCTAAGGGACAAAAAACCTCAAATTTGTCAAATTCAAGCTTCAAATAGTGTGATAAGTCCCTCAAGGCAAAGGCTTGAAACTTGATAGTAAATTCTTGCAAAATCACAATGTTAACCCCAAAGGAAACTCGCACTAGGTGAGAGAAAAACTCTTGGCCTAGAGGAAAATAAACTTAAGATGCTCACAAACTTGGAGAAAAAGGGCTTTAAAATTTTATTTAAAATTTTGTAATTTTTTAAAGGGAAATTTATTAAGGTTCCAAGGCTTGAGGCCTTCAAAATTTTGGCACTTTGGCAAAATGTTCAGCCCTAAATGAAGCTATCGCACCAATGGAAGAAATTCACCCTATTACTGCTCAAACTAGCAGAGGTCCTAGGAGGGGATCCTATAGAGCAACTACTAGGTCAAGTGGCAACAATGGAGCAATAGCCCACTGTCACCTCAACTAAAGCTCCCTGCTCTTTACAAACTTTCACTGATGGGAGGAGTCTTGGTATGAGAGGAATCATTAGGATAGATGGATCAATGATAGGAGGTAGAGTAATTGCTAAATCCTATTCACAAGAGAGGCCCAAATAATGGGCTTACTTGCTATAGAAGCAAGATGGATGGCTCTCTTAGAAGGGTTAACAGGATGCCTAGACCTAGGGTTTGAGGAGTGTTACTTGAAAAGAAGTGCCCTAGATCAAGGAATCCTAGAAGACTAGGGTTTCTAAGCGATCTGTGTGAAATCAAAGTTATAAGGTAGTGGGACCACCAAGAAGCCCAAGCGGGCCTAAACGAGGTAAGGGTTTGGATTGGAGCAACAAATTTATGATCTTGACCATGTTAGGGAGGAGAATAGGATCAAGGGAATTGAATTTCTCTTGGAATTTGAGTACAATGATCCTAATGAAGCCACCAACCAAAGGGAACCTAGGGATGAGAACGATCTTCAAGCTAAGGTTTGAAATATCTTGAGATTCCACCGTGGGATCGACCTCAAATTTGGAGGACCTCTCAAGAAGACCCCAACGTATTAGTTGACCAATTTTCAAGGATTTTCAATGGCTAGAAATGATTTAAGATGATGCCCTAGGAGACTTACTAGGTTAGAGCTTAGAAAGGAGGGGAGGTGAGAAGTATATTTTTTTGGTGATCACCTTAGGACTAGACTAGTGCCCAACCAATTGGGATAATGGAGTCAAATGAGATCAATGCTTAGATAGGCTTACTTCCAACCAAGGAGTTCCCCAACAACTTCGTATGGCCTTAGCAACAACTAGGTTACAACTCAAATTTATACCTCTCTACGATGCAAAATGATGACTTATCAAGGCAAATTATGAACAATCATGTACCCCTAGGACAATAATTCACCATACTTCACAATAATCACATGAAAAATCCCTCACAAAGACAAATTAGCAACTTCACATAAGCCAAAGAGCAGCTACACCAGCTTCATGAACGAAAATATTTCATAGATTATTTCATGAGACAAAATTACAAGATAAACATCAAAAAGTACTCACAAGTATAGCGAAATCATTCCAATCATCAAGATGCAAGAAAGTTGAAGCTCCAAGACATGAAATTAAGCTCTTCCAAACATCAAAATGCATTAAATCTCCAATTCGTCCATCAAAATGCCTAGCAAAAATCCCAAAAGAAACAAATGATCCAAATCCTAGTGATGATGAGATTCAAATGAGATCTCATCAATTTATATCCTTCTTAAAGAGTTCGTTTTGGCTAATTAGGCCTAATTAAGCCCCAAATGATAAAATAATGTACAATAATGACATGGCTTGGTGACAAGCCCATCAAGATAGCTTGGCAATACAAAGATAAGTCACTAAAGAGGGAAACATTGTAAATACAATGAATCGTTGGGCCCTTGAAAAGGCCTAGTGTAGTCCAAAGTGTGCCAAGGTGAGAGAATAGGCTCCAAACATAGTGACCAAGGGGGTGGCCCCTTGATATGCAAGCCAATCAAATGTAGTGTCCCCAATTGGGTGTGGGGGCACAATGACATCCTCACGGGTCTCCAAGTGGATCGATAATGCTTGTATACCATCTGTAAGGGCTAGAATGATGGCATAAACCCTCCCATTATCTCCCACGGAGAGACACATCACACTTGGGCCTTGGATCAACTGCTAAGTGTGTGGTGCAAAAAGTGGAGTCGGCTAGGCAAGGTGGTCTAGGTGCATCATCATCATCCAAAAGGTGGAACATGAGCAAACAATAGGTGGAATTGAAGGATCCCATGAAGTGGCAATCTGCTTTGAGCTATGGTGGAGATCTGTGGCTCTCAACGCTCACCCTACAAACGCCAATATGACTCTCTGGAGGACTTGGATCCCCGTATAGGGAGACCAAACCCAAGACAAAGACCCACTTGCAATCTTGTATAAGATTCAATGCGTCCCCTCACCTTCTAGTACAACAGATCATCAGTGCAATTGAGTAAATAAGCTTACAAAGCATGGAATCAAGTGGACACCTCATGGTGTTATGCCCTTCCATGTTGGGCTTTAGAATGTACAAGTGTCTCCAAGTTCAAGAAGAAGGTTAACCAAGGATCCTATCAGGTGGTTTCAGCCTCTAAGGGGATGAAAAGTCCATGGTATATCCATCAAATGGTAGGTGGCATGTGATATAATGGAACGGAATGGGGCATCAGGGGAAGACTCCAAGCCACATGACACAGTACAAGGGCAACCATAATAAAGGAAGCCCACACTTGGGTGTATGAATGTAGGAGGGAGCAATCGTGGTACATGAGTTACCCGGCCTTTATTTTTCCACCTTTCTTCATATGCCTTTTGCCTTTTATTGTTTTTTCTTATATAACTGCTCGGGGCTTGAAGGAATGATAGCATGATGTGTAAGATATAGTAGTGGATACCCCCTTTAAGGTGGGGCAGTTCATCGCCCACTAGGGGTTGGGACAGTCATGGGTTCCTTAATGATGAAAGGGGGCCAATATGAGGGACCTTAGGAACTAGGGTGATGGCCATAATGATAGGGGTACAACTCATGTTTGGCTTTTGCCCACATGCTAAATGTGTATGGCTTGACCATCTTTTGCATTTTATGGTACATTTCTTGTTGAGAGTGGCCAAATTATGCTTTTTTTGTTTGTTCTTTTAGCTACATCAACCTCCGAGGCATTGTTCCATGCTTGACCCAAAGTGTGGACAAGGGGAAGGGGAGGTTAACTCCTTGTGGAACCAATGGACAAATGTGGACCTATATGGGAAATATGGTGAATGGGGTTATAATGAGTGGAGGGGAGTGATGTATATGGTGTCGGGAAGCAGGACCACACAACCAAAATCGAGATTTCCGACATAGTGGCATCCCTAAAGCTAGTAGCCAATAAAGGAGATCCCATAGGACTAGGATACAAGGTTAACCATCAAATTGGATAGAGGAGACAAGAGTACAAACCAAGCCTGCTCTTTCCGCCGAACCCCCCCCCCCCTCACGAATCCATGCCCAAAAGTGTCCATGATAAGTAAATAAAATTACATAGCTTCACAATGAAAATCCATACCTTCGGGGTCGGATGGCCCACCTTCAAACATACGATCATAACAGATGGGCGAAGGACCACATGGCATGCTCAAGTGGTGGAGATAGTGGCACATTGAGCTATCTGGTGGCTGCAAGGGGCTGTTGGCTGCCGGCTGAGGACCATCTAGGAGAAAATTTTCTCCTATGGATACTACCCACAGGTGGTGGGTAACACACCCTTTAGGCCCTTGGCAAAAAAACTCCAAATATACTTGCGGCCCAAAAGAAAATCAAGCCCCCCGGGCTTGCGACATAGAGGAAAAATGATTTGCGGTCTTCCTAAAAAATTTTCAATTTGAATTAAGGCTTCACAAATGATTTGTTTTTCCCAAAAAATTGATGAAACCCTTGCCAAAAAAAATGTTATTACTGCAAAACAAGGGTTAGAAGATTAGAAACAAGGACAAAAAGAAAAATTCAAAATTCCCTTAGAGGGCTTGTGACCTACTAAAGAGGAGCAAAAATGAGTGCGGCCCTCAAAAAAATATTGCAAGAAATTTTTTGAGCCAAAAAATTATGCCAAACTCCTTGTCAAACAAATGTGAGGAGGTCTTCAAGCTAATGGCCTCTCTAAAATAAAAAAAAAAATTTTGCTTGCAAAAAATGATCAAACTCCAATCGAAACCCTTTTAGAAAAATTTGCAAGAAAAATTCTAATTTGAAAACCCTTGCGAAAATTTCAATATAGAGGCAAAAAAGGGCCTTGAAACCCTTGCGGCCTTAAGGAGATGCTCAAAATTGATAGACGAACCCTTAAAAAGAATGTTCTTTTCAAATAGACCCTAGTTGCTAGGCTAGATGAGGGCTCAGGCTCTCAAAAATTGATTTCTCCTTGATAGATCCACTTGCAAAATAAATTTATACGAAACCCTTATTCCTCCTCTTTAGATTTGCAAATAAACTATATACTCAAGACAAAAAATATGTACAAAGGTTATGCAAGTAAAAATATTTACAAAATTATCTACAAATCTACAAAGACATAAATTGATGGAATATGAGTACAAGTCGGTTCCATGATTAGCAATAATAGCTCTATATTAGCAAATCTATTCAATTTATAACACAATAGTAAGAGAATAAGTGAAGATTAATAAGTTTTTTCCCAAGCAATGACTAAGAAGTTCCTGCAACACTCGTTAGATAAATCTTTGGGGAGAGACAAAGTAGGCTCTTCAATCTCTGTCTTGGGAGTTGGTTGGTCCAACCAAAGACTTCCCCTCACGCTAAGATTTGAAAGTGATTGATCTCTACACACTTAAAATACAATTGTTAAATCACAGGAGTTAAATAACAAAATTGAAATAAAGATCTAGAGATACCTTCTAGATTTATTAAATTCAAAATTGATTCTCTAACTCAAAAATTAATGCAAGATACTTGTGCAAATAGTTAGTCCACAACTGGCTAGTGAAATAACAATATATCAATTTATGTCCATTGGATCATTAAGAGCATTATTTAGAATACATTACCATAGAGAAAAGAAGAGAAACACCACCATGAATGAACCCGAAAGACTTTTGCTTTATTATTCCAGGAAAAAGTTACAGATCTAGCAGAGCTTCGCTAGTCAAGAGCTTGATTACAATGTGTTACAATGAGGAGCCTTGAGCTCAATTTATAGAAAAATGAGAGATCTAGATCCGTCTCCATGTAAAAACGGCTAGGTGCACAAAGTTGAATTGATCCTGGAGAAAAACGACTAGTTGAAAGGTTGATCCATGTCAAATTAATCTCTACCCTTGATTACCGTGAGAAAAAATTCGATCTCCTTGATGATGAGTTGGATGGACCAAAAGAATAATTTTTCTAATTCCTTTTCTCAAAAGTCCCTCATTCAATTTAACCACCTTGGTCCACAAATTCGATTTTCTTGAAAAAAAATATTTTTTCTTTGGAATTAATTCCTTTTTTCTGGCCCAATGATTTTTTCGAGGACTTTTCCTTGCTTGATTTGTGGAGATTCCTTTCTTGGAAAGTGCACATTCATTTTTTAATATTTTTCATTTAGAGAGAATTTTATTTTTCTCTCATTTTAATTTTCTGATCATTTTCTAGCTAGTTATTTTGCCATCTTTTGCTGGAAAATAGAAAATACGACTCTAGAGGGGTATAAACATATTTTTCCACCCTCAAAGTGTATCTAAATAGAAAGTTTGGGTGATGGGATGTAATTATGATAACTCATACCTCCTATAACTTCTATAGACAACACCTTTCTACATCTTCACATCAAATATTAAATAAAAATCCCATTTAGAAGGGGAAATTTGACAATTAAAAACTGACCCCTAGACTCAACCAAGTTTTGCAACACTTTAGACATGATCTAGTATGATAATAGACTCGATACACTAGGACTCACCTAGAACCTTACCATCAAGCCCCACTCTAGCTTTGGGGTATGTTTGGAAGAAAAACTCAACCAATTGTTTGCAGTTGAAAAACAAAAATAATTAGTTAAGGAAAAAAAACTCCCTAGAGTGAAACTCTTTGGTAAAATTCGTAGGCTTACCTAGATGTGTTACATGGCTTTATAGACATACTAGAATAATTTTTACATAGTGGCCCACAGGGTTGCAGAATTTGGATTACATTTGAAGACCAGAAGCTGTAGATGATGATGGAATCTGATTTTCTTTTTACTCCTCTGACATGTGTTCTGCTACTTGTGTAGACAGGAGTCTAAGGGAAAATTGCTATGGAAAAATCAAACCCTTGAAAGGAGTAAGGGGGGGACCCTAAGTTTCCACTTTTGATACTCTAGCTATCATTCAATATGGGGATAAAAACAAGAGAAATGCTCACTAGGAGGTTCTCAAGGGATGTTCAAGATTCTTAATTAAAGCATGTAATAGTTCCCCAAAAATTTCATACAAAGATATGCATTTAGACAAGGAATTTAGAAACCCTAGCTAAATACATTGCATACAATAACCATAAAAAGATTCTCAACAATAAAAGTAATCACAAGATATCAATGAATAATCCTTCATTATCCCAAAATGATGTCTCCATAACAAGGACTAGTCTCCAATAGCAAAATATCCACAAAGATCACATCTCCACAAGAGTAGTGAGGTACAAGAGCTAGGTCGAAATATTCTAAGAGGTTGAAGTAGTCCACAAGTTATAATGAAATGATATGTGAGATGACCTTTTATATATATGAGGTCTATCTCACCTAATTTTAGCTATGAATCCCTTAAAACAAGGTTGACAATGAGTAAACACAAGTACTCCTTTAGGTTACAAGCCAACCCACTAGCTCAATAGGAAAGTATGCCAAAATAGGCCGACATGTGTGAGTCGTAAGCCTCAATTATGGTGACATCATGCCCCTTTTGAGCTCCAAACGCTGAGTGATGGTGAAGAGAAGGTTGAAGGTATAGATGTAATGGAAGCAGCAATGGTGGATGCATGAGTTACCCCGCTTGACCTACTTTTCCACCCCTCTAGTTTGTCTTTTACTTCTTCATAATATTTCTTTATTTTGGGTGCATAGGTCGAGGGCTAGAGCTTGCTCATTAAGATGTAACATTCAATTTTACCCCTTAGGATGAGACAATTTATCATTTATTAGGATTTGGACATGCAAGAGTTCCTTTTGATGAAAGGGAGCATCAAGTGCTTTTGAACTGGGTGATGGCTAATGAGGAGTGTAAAGCTCATGCTAGGATTTTACCCACGTGCTAATTTATGTCCCAACCATCTTTTACATTTTGATTTTCTTCTTTTTCTTTCATTGTGGCCATAATATGCTTTTCCATTCTTTGAGTTGCATCAACCTCTAGGGCAATGTTTCTTGGCCCTGTTATTGCTCAAACTAGCAGGGGTCCTAAAGGGGATCCCTGAAGGGCTACTACTAGGCTAAGGGCAACAATGGAGCAATACCCCACTGTCACCTTGGCTGAGGCTCCCTACTCTTTACGAACTTTCATTGATGGGAGGAGACCCATTATGATGGGGATCACAAAATGGATAGACTAATTGTTGGAGAGGTAAATCCCCTCTACGGATAGAGGCGATCCCTACTAGCTCAGCAAGGGTCTAGCAACAATCACACAATGCTGCTATGCATGTTCCTAATTACAATTAAACAAGAGGTAAAGAGCACCTACTTGGATTCCAGCGCTGTTGTTTGACGAAGAGATGCTGCCTTCGCTCCTTCGCTTTGGCTGGTCACAATCCTCCGCGATCCCCGCGAATAGATACCTGCACACACGAAGAGGAAACAAACGCAAGCGTGAAATCTAATAAAAGCAACCATACATCAGTCAGAAAAGATGTAATTCACATTTAACCATTGCATGTACAAATGAGAATGGAACAATAATAGCAGTCATCTATTATTAATCAAACAGAGAAGAGTACAACCAAATGTTCTGACGTCGGTAACCTTCTCAGGAGGGGCCAGTCAGCAAGTGTCTCAAGCATTCACCTTTGGAAATGATTCTCCCAAGACAAGAAGCTCTCTCTCACACAAGCAACACAAAACAACCTTCCCTAAGCTAACAATCACTTCCACACTTAACACACCAAATACCTATAGTAGCAGCAATCTGAGCACTATAAGCTCTACACAATCCAAGCTATTCCAAACTAGCTGCTCATGGTAATGGTGGAAGGTTATATAGGAGAAGGAGCCTCCTAAAAGGGTGGAAGGATGAGCTTATCCTTGAGGGAAGTGGTTGCAAAGGGTCGAACAGACATGCCATAGAAGGGAGTCGATACTCACAAAGCCAACAACCAAACCTGGAGTTATCTGGAAGGCTGGCTGTTGGAACAAATTCGCCCAAACAGGATCAGCGCGGATTATAAGGTGACTGACGCGCTGACGTCGCGCTTCAATAACTGGGAAAGTCATGTCAGCGCGATCCAATACAAAGGAGAGATGCGCTGGCTCATAAAATGCGACCAGCGTGGAAAAGTGATGTGCTTCCGCGCTGGCAGCACACTGAATACACTACGAGCAGCCAGTCAGCGCGAATATTTTAGAAACAGACGCGCTGATGAGGAAAACTTTGGAAAAGTGGGTTTTGGGCCAGTTCAGAAGGCATGAACTTGATTATTATGAATTCTTGACACAGTAGGGTGACTGACAGGGAGACAGTGACAAATTACTGTGTAACAGATGCCCCCTAAAGCATGAAGGCCAATTTTGGGGCAGCTTTGTGATAATGGAACCAACCAGCAAAAAGCATTAACGCTGCCAAGATATCTGTATCTTTGGTCTGATATTCAGGAGTATAATAAGTTAATCTGTAATCTTTAACACCAGACCGAGAGAGTGGGAGGGGTGAAATGCTTTACAACACTTGCCGAACTGGAACACCACCAGGAAGGACCGAATATCTCTGATAATCAAGTACATGTAGTCTAGGCATGGGCGCAGCCATCCAAAAGACATGCGAAAAGGTCTGTGGAATGGACGCAGCCACCCAGCTAAAGAGACCAGAATAATGATGAGGTATGGTCGCAGCCATCCATGAAGACTCAGGTATGGGCGCAGCCATCCATCAATGAGTCATGTAATGATCATCCACAAAATCGCAACCTGGACCATAACAGACAGGGACCCAGGGTCTTGCGCTCCGTCCCGACCCGAACAAAGTACAAGTTCAAGCATGTGAATACATGAGTTGAAGTCGAACATGCATGAACATCGTCTGATTACCAGTCAATGATGAAAACTGTTAACAGACGCGAGAGATACCACCAATAATGACAATGGTCCTCAAGGTACTATAGGTACAATCTGCGGCATGTGAATCAATGAGTTGGTGTTGAACACCCACGGAATCATTCGATCGGAGGCCAATGATGTAAACCTCGCGTCGAACACGAAGAACCTGCCATTAGGGCATGCAGGCTCTAAGGCACCTGAAGGGAGTCTCTAAGTCACCTTCCCGGATAATGAGCTGAAGTCGACAGGAAGTGATCTTGATCGAAGGTGGGCCATAAGGTTTCCCACATCATCGACACGAGACAGAGGTAAAATGATTTGTGAGAGATAGCAGAGGAGGTTGTATCATTGCAGAGGTCAACTTCTCTTGAACATATCGGCGGCACTATAGCGGATTTGGCAGTATTTGACATCAAATGAGCAAAGGGTATGGTGACAATAGCAATGAGCAGATGAGGGGTCAAACGAGATAACCCAAACCCACGGAGGCCAGTGAAAAAGCAAGATGAGATGGTCCCACCCAGACACGAAGCAGAGGAGTGCCATGTTCAAGAGCGACATACTGCCGGCACGACTATGATTACAGTTCCATTTTCCCCACCATTTCTGGCAGGTACCCCGATTATTTTTGGATGACAAGCTTGACGGGGGTAGCATATGCTTGAAAAAGTGTCATTTCGACGATACCCGATGTCATTTAAGTTTTAACGAGTCTGACAAAGGAAGAACTCGGCGTCTTTTCCTGTTTAGAGAGTCTGAAAAGACAGCAGAAAAGAAAACTCCAGGGGGGTCCTTTTTCGTAAAGTTGTGTCTCCCGAGCCCGAAAAAGTATAAAACAATGCTTGGAAGAACCGCCCGACCATTACGACCGAGGAGTACTTTTCGTAAATAGTGCTTTCGACCTGAAAAAGTAAAAAAGCGGTCGGAAACACGTCGTTTTAGAGCCGATAACGAGTGCGAAACGACAAACACCCAGCAATCTTTTTAAGTTTAAACGGTCGAAAAAAGAGCTTTAAAGGCGACCGCTTATCATTTTTTTAACGAGTCGAGAGGGGGACTCGGCAATCTTTTCATCTTTAAACGGTCAGAAAAGAGCTGAAAGCAGACCTCCATTTTTATTCTCTTTAACGAGTCAAAAAGGGAAAAATACTCGGCAATCTTTTCACATTTTACGAGTCAGAAAAGAGCTTAAAGGAGACTCGTCCTAGAGGAACGAGTGGTATAAAGGGTAGCAACTGGTTCCGGTAATGGTGGAACTGCTCAAAACATGTAATGGTTAAGAGGCTGGCTAATAAAACCACTCATCGCTGCGGTTCCTCAGGAAAGGATAAACAACCAAGTGAGAGCATATGATCGGCCAAAGAGATGGTAGCAATGGAATGAAACAACCAAGGCGCATCTAGCAGAATTCAGCGGATAAAAATGGCAATCACGAGATGTAAATCGGGTATGGGTTCATTTTTACACAAGCTTGAACCGTGGAGAACTTTGCTGGGATTCGGTTTCATGTTTACACAAGCTTGAAATGAAAAACTATGCTTGTTATAAGTTCGCATGCCCCCAGCATAATAATGCAAATCGAGGTACATGCCCCCCAAGCTTCATTGCATTCGACAAAGTGGATGGAATGAAGGTTCACTTTCGAGATCTTGGAAAGACTCGACTGGGATTTTACGAGATCTTAATCAAAGACTCGATCTGAAAAGGGAGTTGTTTCATTTTTTTTAATGAGGTTGACACAGTAAACTGTAAAAGAACTATCCTCATAACCCTTGTTTCATGTTTTAACGAGCTTGACACAAGATCAGGAACTATGCTCGAACACCTAGTTGCATTTTTTAAGGAGCTTGACACAGGAAAGCGAACTATGCTCCGACCAGACCCAGTTTCATTTTTTAAGGAGCTTGACACCGGAAAAGAACTATGCTCCATCCAGACTTCATCATAATGAACGGGAAGTGGAGGCCCCCAAGAAAGTGGCTCCGGAGGGAAGGCTGACATCTTGGAAATCAGGACCTAATGCCCCCAGGACACTATGGACGATGGCGTCATCACTGGGTACGGGCACGGGGTGGGTGGCCACGTAGTTGATTTGCGGCGAGGCAGATGCAACTTGTGGATGAAAGCCAGGAGGGAAAGACGAATGCGCTGGAGGGGCTTGTGGACGAACGAACGATAATTGATCGAACGTCACGATTCTTCCGTCGTGTGGAAAGCAGACCACACGGAAAAGTGAAGAAACAAGGGCTCCCATGGCATACACATAATCACGACCAAGGAGAAGACTGAAGTCTAGAGAACCTTGGGTAACTGAGACGTCTATATAGACAGTCTTGCCCCCCAAAGTAATAGGAAACTTCGGGAGGATCCCTAATGGCTGACTCGTTCCTCCATCAAATGCGGTGAGATGCGGTGCGACAGGGACAAGCGATGGGGAACCCAAAGCTCGCCAAGTAGTAACGGGCATGAGACTAACCGATGCTCCTTCGTCTAACACAGTGCCGGGCAGCGCTTTATTGCCAGCATAGGCGGTGACCCAGAAAGGCACATGGGACGGAAGGGGAGGGGCAGTCAAACGACTCCAATCAAAGGAGATGACCGAACTACTTGGTGGGGGGACCATATGGTTGCCCCCCTGGTCGGAAAGAACCAAATCTAAATTCTCCGGAGAGGTTTCAGAAGAACCTTTATCAAGCTCAGGAGAATCTGAGGAGACGAGAAGAACATGAGAATTTTGCTCTTCCGAAACAGAGTGTTTGAGAGGAGGTAAACTCGAATCAACACCCTTTCCGACCAACGACGGGTTTGGAACAGGCTGGGAACAGCCAGGTTCGGGAAGAGGGGTCTGGACAAAAGGGGAATCTGAAGCGATCTCTTTGTCAACAGGGGCGCGATCTACAGTTGTAGAAAGACGTTGATAACCAGCGGGAAATTGGTTTAAAGGAGCTGTAAGACTTTCCAAGACAACGGAGGCTTCATCCATGAGCGGACAAAGGTGAAGGGGATGATTGCCTTCACAAAGTTTACAGGGGATTCGAATCTTCCCTTTCTCCTTACCCTTCCCAACTGATGAGGTAGCATCGCTATGATCTTTAGTGGGCGATGAGAGGCGGGCCGGATCGTGAGACCAAACTTCTAATACCCGGGGAATGCCAGGACAATCGCGAAGAAGGTGGTCCTCCTTGCATAATCGACAAGGAAACTTAACCTTCCGCGGAGGAGCAGAAGGTGGCCCTATCTCAGATGTACTGGAGTGGATAGCTGGACTTGAGAGGGGGATTGTGTGTGTAGGCTCTCCCTTGGGGGACTTCTTCTTCTTGGTCTTCCTCTTCTTCTTCTTAGCCACCTGGTTACTTACATTGAGAATTTCGCCAGGCGAAGTACAAGAGGACGATGTAGAAGTAGGCGTCGAAGGGGAGAGATCCACCTTGTGATCAACATGCTGTTGTTCAGGTGGAGGGACTGATGGACTAACAGCGGATACGGTAGGGACCAAAGAGGTTGAAAACAACCACACAGGCAACCCGACAGTTAACCCTGGTAGGGACAACGTCGCCATATACGGAGCACCAACATTCCCAAGAGGAGGGAATTGTCCTGGATTCCCATCATAGGGGGAACCTGGGTTAGTGAATCCCGGAAAAGTTGCCATAGCAAACGAAAACGAAACCTACTCAAGCTAACGCACACAAGATCTAACCAGGTGATGTTATCGTGGCCGAATAAACTTTTAAGACACAGGAACCAAACTTGACCTTTTCATGTTTCAAGAGTCGAGAAAAGGACAAAAAGATGACTCCAGTCTCCTTCGAATGTTTAATGAGCACGAAGTGACAAGACGCTCACAGGCACCTTTTCATTTAGGGAGTCTGAAAAGGATCAAAAGTGACTGCTCTGGAGACTCTAGGTAAAGGGTTTACCAAGCGACCCGTAAAACTGCTTATACACCTTAGCAATCGTATGAGAGCCAAGGACTTTCCGTACTGCAGTCAATCTTCCCGAATGCTGTGTTCGGTGCGTTACGGTTCACAAGGCGGCAGACTCGGCTTCCTATGGATAAAGGATAAAAGCCTAGTGGGGTCTCCCTATATACGCGACGGTACGTGGGAGCACAGTGCGTGTTAGACCACTATCGAGTCACAGAAGGAGGAATCACCCAACCATAATGTGAAACAACAGTGACTATGTTTAAAGACGCCGGAACACGTCTCTAACCTAGACCTCTAGATATTTGTGTTTAGTTCCAATGCGTTTTTAGGTTAATTCAGTTCATTTTATAGTTGATCTTGAAATTAAGTTTCGATTTCAGGTCCTATCGTATGTTCTCTCACAATTACCTAGATGCAAACTACATGCCAAAGAATACCATTTTGTTCGATGAATTCTAGCTACGAGAAGGTAAAGAATTTTTGATCAAACAAAATGAATACAAGCAATCAAACAGCCTAATGCAGCTAAAAGCAAGGGAAGGAAACTTTTTCTTTTGAAAATGCAAATCAACGAAATGTTCTTTTCCTTTTCAATTCTCAAAAGCAAAGCTACTAGTTTGATTTTCTTTCAATGTCACAAAGCATCTAAATGAATTTGGAGGAACCGGAACACCAAGCAAATCACTTAATGAAAGCACACAAAGTTCCCAAAACATCCAACAAAGGTTCCCAAATCAAAAGGAAAGCTAAGTTGTGCACGAGCTATGTGATCTAAGCTCGGCAAGACAAGCAAGGATTGCAAGCAAGTAGGAAGCGAAAACCACTCGGAAACACAACCTAAAACACTTCGACAATCACTGAACAAGTGCAACAAAAAATCTGAAGTTGGCTGGTCAAACAAGCAAACAAGATCCCTACGGAAGGCTTGACACACACACGGCCACTAGATGCCCTAGGGCTAGAGTGCGAAATCAATGGAGAAAAGCAAACACCCGAAGGATGAGAGTTACAACCAGTCAAATAGAGATTCAACACAATCCAGCAGCTGTAAAAGTGATGGTGGAAATACAAACCAAGCAGCGAAAGCAAAGAGGAAGGTATTTGCAAAAATCGAAAAATGAGCAAAACGAAACCCTGTGGAACAAGACTTCGCAAGCAAGCAACTCAGAGTTCAGATAGTGAAAAACAAGTCACAAACCAAGTGGAGAGAAGAGGGGAAAGCTAAAGCAACAAGTTCAGGAGGCTAATCTGGGCAAAATCAAGTTTTACAGGATCAGCGCGGGTGGCCTTCAGCAACTCGGCGCTGACAGGAGGGGTCCCGTAGCAACTTTGCGACGTCAGTGCGGGAATACAAGGATAAAGCGCGCTGTCTCAGAAAAACGAGGTCAGCGCGACTATTAATTACACAGGCGCGATGACAGGGAGGACAAAGAAGCAGGTGTGCGACGTCAGCGCGGAAGCACACGGATAAAGCGCGCTGTCTCTAAGAACGAGGTCAGCGCGACTATTGATCGTACAGGCGCGATGACAAGGACAACACAAAAGAAGGGACGCGACGTCAGTGCGTCTGTTTTGAATTAAAGCGCGCTGAGGGTAAAAAGCCAGTAAAGCCAAAGCAAAAACTTCCCAAACCAAAGGTAAAGACCTTTTAACAGTTAAAACACTTCCCAGATGCACCCAGAAAGTTTATAAGCAGAGAAACAATCCCAGAATCTCGAAAAGAGAGAACAATCAAATTCAAACACAAAAGTGGACTCAAGAGACAAAAAGGCTGATCCCCAGTGGAGTCGCCAAATTGTTGGAGAGGTAAATCCCCTCTACGGATAGAGGCGATCCCTACTAGCCCAGCAAGGGTCTAGCAACAATCACACAATGCTGCTATGCATGTTCCTAATTACAATTAAACAAGAGGTAAAGAGCACCTACTTGGATTCCAGCGCTGTTGTTTGACGAAGAGATGCTGCCTTCGCTCCTTCGCTTTGGCTGGTCACAATCCTCCGCAATCCCCGCGAATAGATACCTGCACACACGAAGAGGAAACAAACGCAAGTGTGAAATCTAATAAAAGCAACCATACATTAGTCAGAAAAGATGTAATTCACATTTAACCATTGCATGTACAAATGAGAATGGAACAATAATAGCAGTCATCTATTATTAATCAAACAGAGAAGAGTACAACCAAATGTTCTGACATCGGTAACCTTCTCAGGAGGGGCCAGTCAACAAGTGTCTCAAGCATTCACCTTTGGAAATGATTCTCCCAAGACAAGAAGCTCTCTCTCACACAAGCAACACAAGACAACCTTCCCTAAGCTAACAATCACTTCCACACTTAACACACCAAATACCTATAGTAGCAGCAATCTGAGCACTATAAGCTCTACACAATCCAAGCTATTCCAAACTAGCTGCTCATGGTAATGGTGGAAGGTTATATAGGAGAAGGAGCCTCCTAAAAGGGTGGAAGGATGAGCTTATCCTTGAGGGAAGTGGTTGCAAAGGGTCGAACAGACATGCCATAGAAGGGAGTCGATACTCACAAAGCCAACAACCAAACCTGGAGTTATCTGGAAGGCTGGCTGTTGGAACAAATTCGCCCAAACAGGATCAGCGCGGATTATAAGGTGACTGACGCGCTGACGTCGCGCCTCAATAACTGGGAAAGTCATGTCAGCGCGATCCAATACAAAGGAGAGATGCGCTGGCTCATAAAATGCGACCAGCGTGGAAAAGTGATGTGCTTCCGCGCTGGCAGCGCACTGAATACACTACGAGCAGCCAGTAAGCGCGAATATTTTAGAAACAGACGCGCTGATGAGGAAAACTTTGGAAAAGTGGGTTTTGGGCCAGTTCAGAAGGCATGAACTTGATTATTATGAATTCTTGACACAGTAGGGTGACTGACAGGGAGACAGTGACAAATTACTGTGTAACACTAATGATAGGGTGAGGGGTGATCCTAGAAGCCTATTCATAAGCGAGGTTCAAATATGTGGCTTGTTTGCTTTGGAGGCAAGGTTTAGAGCTCTCAGGGAAGGGCATAAAGGGAACTTCAAGGTTTAGGTTTAGGGTATATATCTTATAATGGAGGTTCCTAGGCCTTGAAATCCTTGTGAAAGATTAGATTCCTAGTGATCCTTGAAGAATTACCCTTGATAGTGTATGGGACCACATGGGGCCAAGTGGACTCGGGGGGTAGGTCATGGGGATAGTGTTTAGCAACCAATGATATGCTTTACCTATTTCGGAGGGAGAAGGGAACCAAAGAAAGAATTTTTAATGGAAGATAATGTGAGGGTCCCAATGAGGCTTCTAGCATAAGGAAACCTAGGGCAAGATTCAATCTCGAGGCTAGGGCTTGGGATATCTCAAAATCCCACTGTTGGAATCTCTTCAAAATTGGAGGGCATTTAGGAGACACACTAACGCAGTAGGGGCTAAGGGATCAAATTTTTTTGATTGGTGGTTTGCAAGATAAAGATGCCCTAGGGGACCTAATGGGCTAGGCCTAGAAAAGGAGAGGGAGTAGGATGAAAAAAGTTTTAAAGTGATCACCTTTGGGTGGACCAGTGCCTAATCCTTTGGGGAGATTGGAGTCAGGTAGAATTATGACTATGGACCTTTGAATTTTCTAGGTCAAGGAGGCCTCAAAGGCAACTTCGCTTAGCACTGGGGCAACAACAAAAGCAACTTCAAAGACTTTATACTTTGTTTAGCAAGATAGATGGCTTATCAAGATGAATTTTAGTAATGAAACATCCCTAGGAACATTCATTCATTATACATGGCCTATACATGAAGCATTCACTATTCACCTCTGGAACACCTGTCACCATCTCATGAAGCAGTCTAAGTGCTCCATGATGAATATGGCCCATCCTCCTATGCCATAGCTCCACCTGGTCCCTTAGAATGTTGCTGCTAAATAGTGTCTTTGGAGTGTCCATTTGCAATTTATACAACTTGCCACTCCTCACCCTGACTGCTATAGGTGATCTCCAATCCTTGCGTTTCAACAACACCTTCGCCCCTCTAAAGATGACATTGTATCCTTTGTCCTGAAGGACTGAAACATAGATTAAGTTCATCCCCAAATATGACACATGTAACACGTCATGGATAGGTATTTGCTTGCTATTCTTCCCTTGAAATAGAACAATCTCTCTTACAACCGGGTTGCACTTGGACTTGTTCCCCATTTGAATTTGGAACCTAATGTCCTCCTCCTTATAGCTAGAGAAGTACTCTCTAACTTTTGTCATGTGAAATGATGCTCCACTGTCTATGTACCAAACACCCTGTGAAGTCGAGCTAGATAGGCAAGCTATTAATGCATACTCCTGTTCCATCCTGCTGGAAAGCTCATTTGCATCTGTTGAAGCTGCTACTTGCTTCTTGCCTTTCTTCTTTCCTTGTGGCCAATCGCTGACATAGTGGTAAAATTCGTGACAACCACAATACTTGACCTTTGATAGGTCCTTCTTCTTCTCTCCTTTTGAGCTTGGTCCCTTACTGGACCCCTTCTTCACCTTTCCTTTCTCTGCCAAGGCAACATTCTCCTCCTCCCTCTTAATCTTCGGTACCTTGCCGCTAATACTAGTGCCATTGACTAAGTTGAGCCTCAACTCCTCCTGAGTGAAATCGATCCATAGGGGATCCCAATCTGGAAGTTTGTCTTGCCCAGAAATCACTTGGACGAACATACAACATTCCTTGGAAAACCCATTGAGTGCTATACGCAGTAGCATATCGTCACTAGGCTTGTCTTCAACTGCAACTAGCTCATCTTTGACAAGTTGAAATCTAGTGAGGTAGGAAGTCACGTCTTCTCCCTTATTCTACTTGATGGTCCTCAACTTCTCTTTAAGAATCATCTTCTTGTTTCCTGAAGGATCCTGGTACAATTTTACGATGGTATCCCACATCTCCTTCGCTGTGCCTTTCTCTGCGATATGTGGAATAATATGGTCCTTGACTCGATCAAGGATCATCCTCTTCGTTTTGGCATTTTAATTTTTATAGGTAGCCCACTGTTGTGGATTTATTGAAAAGGCAATTATATTCTTTGCATACTCTTTCAAACCATACTCATCCAAAAGGAATGACATTGTGGTCTTCCAAACACCAAAGTTGGAGGCTCCATCCAACCTGTCATGATCTCTCAAACCTGCTGCGACCATCTCTGGAAAATTTGGAAATATAACGAACTCAAATAAGCTAGAGAAATAAATTGAAGAATTATGAATTGGGTTAAAATCGAACTGGGTTTCAACCCTTGGCTTTTCTCCTCCAATGACTGTGCAAATCCTCCTTTTTCCCTTAGATATGCTTTGATACGATGTGAAATTTTAAATTTTGTTGCAATTACTGGTTATTATTGTTGAAAAGTGTAACTAGGTTCGATCTTCATAATGACATGTAATTATGAGCTTTGTAAATGATGAAAAGAAGAAAATAAATTTATTTTTGCAATGCCTTGCTTCATGGGTTTCATGAGCAAGAGTTTATTTAGATGGCTCCCATTGAGAGCCTTAAGGATTTGTCATAAAAGTCATATAGAGTCAATGTCATGTATGGAGAATGTATATGAGTCTATAAAAGTGTCTAATAGCCTTCCAACGACAAGCACAAGTCCTCTTCTTCTTGTCGACTTCAAGATGAAGTAACCAACTCATGTCAACTCACCTATCTAGAGACACACCGGTTCGAGATCATAGGTCGGCTTATTTATGGGTCAACAACTATATCTAGGGGTGAAGGCACTTCGCATTTCTACAGTGAGAAACTCGCATATCTCTTTGAAGTTTCGGTGGACAATTACAGTGAGGAGCTCGGATGTTAAATTGCAGAACAAAACTTGGATGGTTAGGGACAACGAGGATCTTTAGGAACAGAAGTTCGGATGTTAAATCGCAGAACAAAACTCAGATGGGTAGGGACAACGAGGATCTTTACGAACAAAAGTTTGGATATCTCTATGACTTCGTATGGATAGTGGCAAAGTGAAGTTCACATATATCTCTGATATTCGAATAAGGATACATAGTCAGACTATGATTCGATGCCACCACTGCTAGGAGAACTCGGAAGGAAGGTCACAAGAGTGCGATAAGGTCCCAGTGATGTTACAAGGAAAAAGGTCTCGGTGGTGTCTCAAAGGGCAACGAATATGGTTCAGTGGGAGGTCTTCAGGATTCGGTGTTACATCTGAAGGATAGGTTCGGTATCCTTGACTAACACAGTGACCAGAGTTCGATGTCATCACTTATGGTACGAAGTTTGAAGTAGAAGGAACCTAAAGAGAGGAAACGAGGAGGAAGAGGACTTGTCTCTTGGTCTTGAAGTGGCCAATAGGTCAAGGGTCTTGGTCTTGGTATTCATTAATTGGAATCTCTATAAGAATAATTTGTGCGGGTTTTGGCCCTAGCAGATAGCCTACATTCTATGTCTCTTGTTTATTTATGTTCATGCATTGGTTACTCTTTGATGAAGAAGAACACTAATAATCTAAGAAAAAGAAGATTCTAATATAAGAAGCAAAAAGCATTCACAAGCAGTTACTAATCAAAGAGAAATCACCTAATGCTAATGCCCTAGATTTTTGAACATGGAATTAGAGCTAAGGTGACTAAGTCAAGAAGAAGGCATCTAGTCAAAGAGACACTCAAGGATTGAGTTTCAAGAAAGGCATCAAAGCAAGTCGAAGGATATCAAAGCGAAAGTTCAAAGATCTACATTGAAGAATCAATTCCTAGATCAAAGAAGAAAGTTTACTTCAAAAGGAAGTCTTGGGATAATCAATCAAATCAAGGCAACTAGAAGTCTACACCAAAAAAAGTGTTGGATCCTCTAGTCATCGTCAAAAGACCACAAAGACCCTCATCAAGTTGAAGAGATCTACAAAGCAAGGTAGCCTAAAGTATAGACATCCAAGAAAAGCACTTCAAGGACAAAGATCCCATCATCTTGGAGAAAGTTGAAACATTTCTAGATCTGCACTCAATCAACTTGAAGTTGAAGTATCTTGAAGGCTATTCATCCATAAAAGGCTAGATCGAAAGTTGTCATAAAAAGGGCAATCTTCTCTTTATTAAAGCAAGGTTTTCATTTGGAAGAAGATCATCCAAAAGAAGGCAGTCTCCCCCTTGTTGAAGCAAGGACCTCCTTGTCCTTAAAAGGAAGATCAACTGAGGAAGCATCAATACAGCTTCATCAACCACCATCAAAGGGATCAAGTTGAAGATTTCATCTTCACTTGTCAAGTAAGTATCTTTTATTCTATAATCTAAATCTGATAAAATGACTTCGTTTTGCAAGGAGATCTATAAGTTGGATGGGTCATCAAACTTCCTTGCATGGAAAAGGAGGATAGACATAGTCCTCGAAGAGAGTGGAGTCATGAAAAAATCTCCAAAGTCCAAACCATTCGAAGGTCACGTATTATCTGAATACATGGAAAGGGGTCAAGGGATCCTTATGAAATCAGTCAAAGGTCCCTTCATTCCCATATAACAGGTTTGGAGGCATCAAAGGAGATATATGATAAGCTGGTAAAATTATTCTCTGAAGATGCTATAAAGAAGGTCACATCACTTAGATATGATCTACACAAATTGAAGGTATCAAAGGATAAAGGGTTATCTTCATAAGATCTCAATTGCAAGATCTGGGAGAGATAATACTCATTGTTCTAAATGCACTAACTGATGAACAAGGTAACAAATGTCTATGAGGAAAAGAAGGCTATCCCATTCAACAACCTGTGGTTTCTATGCAAGATAGAAGAAGATTGGTTGAGGGCAAAAAGTATTTAGACATTTGTCGAAAGGAGAGAAGATCATAGCTAAGACTCGATGCTATGAGCATTACAGGAAAGATTGTCCTAAGCTCAAAAAGGGCAATAACAAGGAAGATAGCGAAGAAGTCCATTTCACCTAAGAAGTGGAGGAAGATGCAAGAGGAAAAGCTATATAAGCAAGAGCTCGTGACATCACCATAAGGAAACATGAAGGACAACTGGAACAAAATCTATGGCAGTCAAATATGGAGGATATAGCTCTTGGGAACCTGGTTGGAAACTTAAGGAAAGGAAGAAGTCATTCAGGACAAGTCTCATCATACATCAAGTCAAAAGGAAACATCTGCTGGATAGGGATATGAAAGATCCTCAAGATTCTCTAATGGAATCCTCATCGGAGGGTTCACCTATCTAGAGAAGAAGCAAGTGTTTCATCAGGAATTCCAACTTGTGGAATTCATGGGATGATGGTACAATGACATAAGAGAAGAAGTAGATCAAGGGGTTGAAGATCTTTTCAATCAAGGAAGTTGCTGAAAGAAGCCTAGATGACCTAAAGGTAAATAAGGTATGTATGCTTGTATTCGATATTATAAAGTCATGTTATATGGTTGCAGGTAACATGGATCACTGCTCTATCTTGAGAAGCATGATCAAAGGAAAGGAATCTCCTCCTATGAAAGGATTCTGGAAGGCATGAGTCACACTAGATGAAATCAACATAATATGTCCTCATATGAAGTATGAGGTGGTTGACTACAATTGAGGAACTCTGATTGGAAGCTCCTGGGAATGAAATGAAATGTGTGAAGAAAGGAAGGAAGAGATCGTGAGATATGCAACCATGGTAAAGGCAATCAACATCTGGAAGACCAAGAAGATTTGACTAGGAAATCTCCCGGAAAGATATGAAGACTCTGATGGAAGTCTGGAAAAGATGGAGACCCTTGAAAATGGATATCTTTGGAAAATATGTCAGCATGTCTGCCAAGGGAATAACTGTGGATGTCTTCCAAGAGGACCATATAGAAGGATGTAAGATCCTTCCGGAAAATATGGCATGAAGAAGGCAACATGACATGAAGCAAGGCTAGATGAAGACTAATGGATCACTTTTTGATGAAAGGAATAATGACATGACTAACTCATGGATGAAAGTGATGGATGGTCTGTGCCCTATGAAGAAGCCCCAAAAGATGAAGACTCCTTGACAAAGAAATTCATGACATCGAAGGAAGGAGCTCTTCAAGCAGCTGGTTGAGGAGCTGTTGTAGGTCCCTAATTAAGAGGGAGCCTGAATTTTTTTTTCTTACTTGGAAGAAACTTGGAAATTCCTAAGCCAAGAGGGAGCTTAGGTACATTCCTTCTGTAGGAATGAGTACATTCCGTTATTGGAATTGATATGTCCTCCCTAATTGAGAGGGAGAGATAGACACATCATTCTGGTCTTCACCTGGGAAGACAGAATGGAGGATTAGGTAAATATTTGGCATCCAATGCTCTTTGAGGATGAGATAGGGCATCTTAGATAAGAGTAGTCATGTAGGACCGATATTCTTTGAGGACTTGCTATCCAAGATAAGAATAGTCCAAATTAGGTCATACTCTGTGAACACCCGGGTGGAGTATGTGCCTTGAGAGACAATGATTATGGTGTCTATAAATCATTGGTCTCGCCAGCATTTTGCTTTGATCATGTGGATAGAACTGTTAGTCAAGGCCTTGCTACATGACAATGTTGGTTAAATATGATGCTAGACAGATGGGTTACCAATCCGATTCTTCTTATGGGAAATTCTTCAGATTGAGAATGACCAAGTACCATTTTGAATACCTCCCTAGTTAAGAGGGAGTGTTGAAAAGTGTAACTAGGTTCGGTCTTCATAATGACATGTAATTATGATCTTTGTAAATGATGAAAAGAAGAAAATAAAATTATTTTTGTAATGCCTTGCTTCATCGGTTTCATGAGTAAGCGTTTTTATTTTAGACGGCTCCCATTGAGAGCCTTTAGGATTTGTTATAAAAGTCATATAGAGGCAATGTCATGTATGAAGAATGTATGTGAGTCTATAAAAGTGTCTAATTGTCCTCCGATGAGAAGCACAAGTCCTCCTCTTCATGTTGGCTTCAAGATGAAGTAACCAACTCATGTCGGCTCACCTATTTGGAGACTCACCGGTTTGAGATCAACAACTATATATAGGCGTGAAAGCACTTTGCATTTCTACAATGAGATACTCGTATATCTCTCTGAAGTTTCGGTGGACAATTATAGTGAGGAGTTCGGATGTTAAATCGTAGAATATAACTTGGATGTGTAGGGACAATGAGGATCTTTAGGAACAAAAGTTCGGATGTCTTTATGACTTCTTATGTACAGTGGCAGAGTGAAGTTCGCATATATCTCCGATATTCAGATAAGGATACATAGTCAGACTATGATTCGATGCCACCACTGCTAGGAGAATTCGGAAGGAAGGTCACAAGAGTGTGATAAGATCTCAGTGTTGTTACAAGGAAAAAGGTCTCGGTGGTGTCTCAAAGGGCAACGAATATGGTTCAATGGTATGTCTTCAGGATTCGGTGTTACAACTGAAGGATAGGTTCGGTATCCTTGACTAACACAGTGACCACAGTTCGATGTCATCACTTATGGTACGAAGTCTGAAGTAGAAGGAACCTAGAGAGAGTAAACGAGAAGGAGGAAGAGGACTTGTGTCTTGGTCTTGAAGTGGCTAATAGGTCAAGGGCCTTGGTCTTGGTATTCGTTAATTGGAATCTCTATAAGAAGAATTTGTGCGGGCTTTCCTCTCAAATAGGGAGAGGTTTTGGCCCTCGTAGATAGCCTACATTCTATGTCTCCTGTCTATTTATGTTCATGCATTGGTTATTGTTTGATGAAGAAGAAGAATAATAATCTAAGAAGAAGAAGATTCTAATATAAGAAGCAAAAAGCATTCACAAGAAGTTTCTAATCGAAGAGAAATCACCTAATGCTAATGCCCTAGATTTCTCAACATGGAAACAGAGCTAAGGTGACTAAGTCAAGAAGAGGGCATCTAAAAAAAATACACTCAAGGATTGAGTTTCAAGAAAGGCATCAAAGCAAGTCAAAGGAAATCAAAGCGAAAGTGAAAAGATCTACATTGAAGAATCAATTCCTAGATCAAAGAAGAAAGTTCACTTCAAAAGGAAGCCTTGGGATCATCAATCAAATCAAGGCAACTAGAAGTCTACACTAGCAAAAGTGTTGGATCATCTAGTCATCGTAAAAAAGACCACAAAGGCCCTCATCCAGTTGAAGAGATCTACAAAACAAGGTAGCCCAAAGTATAGACATCCAAGAAAAGCACTTCAAGGACAAAGATCACATCATCTTGGACAAAGTCGAAACATTTCTAGATCTGCACTCAATCAACTCGAAGTTGAAGTATCTTGAAGGGTGTTCATCCATAAAAGGCTCGATTGAAAGGCGTTGTCATAAAAATGGCAATCTTCTCTTTATTATAGCAAGGTTTCTATTTGGAAGAAGATCATCCAAAAGAAGGCAGTCTCCCCCTCGTTGAAGCAAGGACCTCCTTATCCTTAAAAGGAAGATCAACTGAGGAAGCATCAATACATCTTCATCAACCACCATCAAAGGGATCAAGTTGAAGATTTCATCTTCACTTGTCAAGTAAGTATCTTTTATTCTATAATCTAAATTTGATAAAATGACTTCGTTTTGTAAGGAGATCTATAAGTTGGATGGGTCATCGAACTTCCTTGCATGGAAAAGGAGGATAGACATAGTCCTCGAAGAAAGTGAAGTCATGAAAAAATCTCCAAACCATCCGAAGGTCATGTATTATTTGAATACGTGGAAAGGGATCAAGTGATCCTTATGAAATCAGTCAAAGGTCCCTTCATTCCCATATAGTAGGTTTGGAGACATCAAAGGCGATATATGATAAGCTGGTAAAATTATTCTCTGAAGATGCTATAGAGGAGGTCACATCACTTAGATCTGATCTACACAAATTGAAGGTATCAGAGGACAAAGGGTTATCTTCATAAGATCTCAATTGCAAGATCTGGGAGAGATAATCCTTATTGTTCTAAATGCACTAACAGATGAACAAGGTAACAAATGTCTATGAGGAAAAGAAGGCTATCCCATTCAACAACTTGTGTTTTCTATGCAAGATAGATGAAGATTGGGTGAGGGCAAAAAGTATTCAGACATTTGTCGAAAGGAGAGAAGATCATAGCTAAGACTCGATGCTATGAGCATTACAGGAAACATTGTCCTAAGCTCAAAAAGGGCAATAACAAGGAAGATAGAGAAGAAGTCCAACTCACTAAAGAAGTGGAGGACGCTGTAAGAGGAAAAGCATTAGAAGCAAGAGTTCGTGACATCACCATAAGGAAACATGAAGGACAATTGGAACAAAATCTATGGCAGTCAAATATGAAGGATATAGCTCTTGGGAACCTCATTGGAAACTTAAAGAAAGGAAGAAGTCATCCAGGACAAGTCTCATCATACATCAAGTCAAAAGGAAACATCTACTGGATAGGGATATGAAAGATCCTCAATATTCTATAATGGAATCCTGATCGGAGGGTTCACCGATCTAGAGAAGAAGAAAGTGTTTCATCAGGAACTCCAACTTGTGGAATTCATGGGATTATGGTATGATGACATAAGAGAAGAAGCAGATCAAGGGGTTGAAGATCTTTTCAATCAAGGAAGCTGCTAAATGAAGCCTTAATGATACTGGGAATTGTCTTGTTGTCTCTATCTGTAAGAAAGAATGATCATAGTTTGATAGTGTGAAATAACATTAGGTGATTTAAAAAGCGCTTTTACATACAATCTTGACTGAGATTGTCGAGCAAGGAAAGCGTCTTTGAGGACGCAGAAAATTGCTATATCGCAACATGTATTCAAGAGACATATGACAGTTCAAATTACTTATGTTTGATTTGGCTTGGATTCCATATGCTTTATATTGAAAGCACGTCGTTGGTTGGAGATAGCTTGAACTACTCTTGAAGTGCATTATTTTTGCAACAGTGCGGTTGAAAGTTCATCTTCTTGATTTTTTTTATTAATTGTTTTGTTGGGACACACTAGTTCGATGGTTTGCGATACAGTTCTGGCGAGCATGTTGATTTGTTTATGAATGTTTGGGCATAACTCCTATAGCATACTGACTTGACTCGGTCCTCTCCTTCAAAGATGTGATTGATTTCGTGATCATTTGCTAGAAAACTAAATGATCTGTCAGAAGACCGAAAAAATAATGAGATCCTTGCGTTCAAAATTGAATACTAGAAGAAAATTTAGTGGCTAGCAATTAGTACCTGGAGATATGTAGGTGGCAGTTTCGATCCCTTGGAAGCCCTCGACTTCTTTTCCTTGAAAACCTTGATGGTTATAGGCTCGACGGTTGTCTCAGCTGAAGCCATAAGACCTCTCACTATTTAATGGGTGACGCGACTTGAGGAAGTCCGTGCTAGAAAACTATGGAGTCGATTGCTGATTCCAACACCAGTTTCGTCGTATATTTATGGGTACGATGTTTGGATATTGATTGGTTTGTTCAACACTTTGATTTGTTTGGCTGATAAGTTTTTTCATGCATAAAATAAGTACTCTTGATTCTAACTCAATGGAAAATTTCCCAACAGAAAATTTAATTGTTAGTTTGGTGATATAAGTAGAATATATTTCAATTTCTGATAATGTCATAGAAATCCAAATATTTTAATGTTTAAGGAGGTTTTAAAGTAATAATATCAAAGAGTTGATGAAAGTTAAAGCATGTGACAAAAATTTGGAGATTTATTTAAATTACCGAAGTTAAAGAGTGTTTATTAAAGATATTCAAACATTGTTAAATGCAAAATGCATTCATTAAACTCCATAGTTGGGGTAGTTTTGACAGGTAAGGACAACTATGCAGAGTGGCTCAAAAAGATAAGGAGCACACTCATTTTTAATGATCTATGGAATGGAGTATGCGAAGGAGAAATTGCAGAAGAAGATGATGACTTTGAATCTAAAGTGAATCCAAAGGAAGAGGCACTAGTCAAGCCTATGTCAACTAGAGAACTTGCGATTTGGAAGGGCAAGGACAAGAAATATTTTGCCCTCATCAATGCTACAATAAGCAAGGAGGTTAGCAGGCAGATTGTCTCAGTTACTAATTCGTATGGTGCTCTTAAGAAGTTGAAAGATCTGTATGATTCTCATTCAGAATTAGAACTCATGCAGTTGCTTGTGAAGCTTTTCAATCTTGAATTGAAAGATGATGACCCCATGGCATTAGTCTCAGAATTCAAAGCCATAATGCATGACATTGATGCCACTAGAGTAAAGATTTATCTGCCTCTCATAGCCTTCATAAGGTCCTCTATCCTACCTACTCTCACTACCTTGGATCTTTGTAGGCAAGGTGGCCAGATGAAAAGCATAACATTTGACACCCTGGTTGCGAAGGTTGTAGAAAGAGAAAAAGCCTTTGGAAAGAAGCAAGCATCACAATCCATTGAAGAAACTATATGTGTTGCTTAGAAAGGAAAGATAGATCCAGCCAGAGGAGACAATAGCAAAAGAGGACATGGGAGAAAGAACTTCAGATGGGGGGGGGTAGACAAAATCAGACAGAGAGACCTGATCTACATTATGTCCGTTGTGGAAGAAAAGGATATGAAGCTAAAACATGCAGAATTCCACGGGAGAAGATGAAAGATCAAGAAGGAAAAGACAAAGCTCCAGAACAAGCAAAAGGTAATGCACCAGAATTTGCTCATTATGTTGTTGCTCACTATAATATTGGATTGCATGAGGATGTATTTAACATTGCATCTGCTACTTGGAGAGACACATGGCTGCTTGACATAGGTGCCACTTGCCACATGACATTTCAAAGAGAAGCATTTGAATAATTTGATGAAAACATAGATGGCGTGGTATACTTTGTTGATAGGTCTAGTCTTAAGCCTTTAGGGATTGGAACAATAAGAATCAAGCTACCCAAACTTTTAGATTTTGTTCTACATGATGTTCTCTATCTTCGTCAATTGCGAAGGAACCTGTTATCCTTTGTGCACATTCGACAACAAGGACATTCCATTCATATTTTTGATGCAAAGGTTGAGATAAGGAGGACTTCCAACAAGAAGATCATGATGATTGGAGAGGAAGAAGACAGGCTTTTGAAGCTAAAGGGTACATGCACATCTTCTACACAACATTCAACTCATGTCACTCAACATAACGAAGGTACAATTTCTTCAAGTCTTCTATGGCATGCTATATTTGGTTAAATTAATTATGATAGTCTTCGTTTGATGAAGAAGAATCATGTTTTTGGTATTCCAACTATTCCTCGAAACTTAAAGCAATGTTCTGCTTGCATTCTTGGAAACATAACAAACAACCATTCCGTGACTCCAATTGTAGAGCATGTAGAGAACTTGGTTTGATTCATTTAGATTTGTGTGGTCCTATTTGCAAATGGCAATAAACATACCATGACATCTATTGATGACTACACTAGAATGTGTTGGGTAACTTTGTTAAAAGACAAGTCTAAAGCATTTGAAGCATTTAAAAACATTCATGTATGGATTGAAAATGAAGCACAAACTAAGATTGGTGTCCTTTGTATTGATAATGGCAAAGAATATACTAGTAATGATTTTGAATCTTATCTTCGACAACATGGGATACAACATCAAACAACGGTTCCATACAATCCTCAACGTAATGGTTTAGCTAAGAGGATGAACAAAATATTGCTAAATATGGTTCATTCCATGATGTTATTTAAGAATGTAAAATTGATGTTTTAGGCTGAAGTTGTTTTGTGTGCAGTTTATGTAAAGAACAAATGTCCATCACATGCTATTCAAAACAAGACTCCTTACAAAATGTGGTATGGCCACACCCCCTCCATCAGGCATCTCAGGGTTTTTGGTTCCACCTGCTATGCCTTGATTCCAAAACAAGAAAGAAACTTGATGCAAGGAGTCGTAAATGCATTTTCTTGGGGTACTCAGATACCACTAAGGCCTATCGTCTTTACGATGAGGCAAATAAGAAATTCATACTTTCTAGAGATGTCATATTCCTTGAGTCCACCAAAAGTGATGACTCTGTTGAAAGACAACTTGATTGTCTAGAAAGGATTTCTCCGATGAAGAATTATCATGAATTTGACAATGAGATTCCAAACGTTGAAGGGGGGAACCCAATTCTGGGTCAATCTTTGGAATCTCCCTTTGCAGAACCAAAACCAACTCCTCCTCATGAAGAAGTTTCAGAAACTGTAGGAATTTACAGGGTAAGTTCCTCAGATAGAACACCAAAGGACACTGCTCACAAACAGATCACAGATCAGTACACCAGTATTCTTGACGTGGTTAAAACCCTCAAAGAGGGAAACAGTGCACGACCTGAGCCAACGTGGCCACTTCAGGCAATTTATTAATGTAAAAGAAAGAAAATTTACATAATCTTCTCTCATGAATGGTCACCTTACAAATGACCCTCCATGCTCTTTAAATAGAGATCATGGACCAATTGGGTGTTAAGCCACGGATCAAGTGTCGGTAATACTGAGGAGAGAATGAACCGTCGGATCACTTCATGTCTAGAACATATCGTGACCGTCAAATTGTAAGTTACAAAAATTACATACTAAAGAAACACACTTTACCTAACTATACACTAGACCAAGTTATACTTAACTACTTCCTATGTGTCGGAATATCGTAACAGAAACCTCATCAAATTTTGTTGATGTTATAAACAAAATTGAGAAGCTAAACTTTGATGATGCTACGCCCTCAGAGGAGCCATATAGTCCTTTGCCAAAACAATCAAAGTGGTTGATCAAGACACTTGAAAGTGTCCATCCCGATGAGATTGAAAAGACTGGAACTAGGAGTTCTACAAGAGATGACAATGGAGGTGCAAATTCAGGTGATGTAGATGACATAAATACTTTGTATAATTGTGAACTGAATTTTTTTGCTGACTTTGAACCTTCTTTCTTTGAAGAAGTTGCTTCTCATGATGAATGGAAAGAAGCCATGCAGAAGGAATATGATGCTCTCATAAAAAATGGAACTTGGAAGTTGGTGGACCCTCCATACAAAACCAAACCAATTGGCTGCAAGTGGGTCTTCAAAAACAAGTATAAAGCAGACAACTCACTTGACAAGCACAAAGCAAGGCTCGTGGCAAAAGGATTTGCACAAAAGGATTTGCTCAAAAGGAAGGTGTTGACTATGAGGAAACCTTCGCTCCCACAACAAAATGGGTAACCATCCGGACCATGTTCTCTTTAGCAGCACAGAAAGGATGGAAAATCCATCAGACAAACATTAAAATAACTTTCTTGAATGGGGATTTGAAAGAAAATGTTTTTATGTCTTAGCCTGAAATTTTTGTTGTGAAGGGACAAGAACAAAAGGTATGCAAGATCATCAAATCCTTGTATGGTTTGAAACAGGCATCACGGGCATGGTATGAAAAGCTAATCGAGCATCTTCTGAAGTTAAATTTCAAACATTACAATCTTGATGATGCAAGTTTGTTTGTCAAAAAGGTTTGCAAAACAATTGTGTATCTTGTATTATATGTAGATGATTTGTTAATAACTGGAAACAATGAAACTTATATTGCATCCATGAAGAAAGATCTAAAGAAAGGTTTTGAAATGACAAACTTAGGACATCTTCATTATTATTTGGGCATTGAAGTCAATCAAAATCCAAAATACATATTCATTTCCTAAAAGAAGTACGTTGGAGAACTACTGAACAAATTTGGCATGGCAGATTACAACCCTCTCTCCACTCCAGTGGAACAAAATTTGAAGCTTACATTGAAAGAAGGGAATGAATTTGAGGATGCAACAACTTATAGGAAGTCTCATCTACCTTACCACAACCAGACCAAATATTTCATATGTTGTGAGCATCCTTTTCAGATTTATGCAAAAAGGGACATTGGTCTACAGTGAAAAGAGTCCCGAGATACTTAAAGGGAACTCAAGATTATGGACTTAAGTACACCAAGGTGGATGTTTTTAGTGTTATCTTCCAATCTGATTCAGACTTTGATGTGGACAAGGAAAATGGAGTATTAACTTCTGGATATCTCATGAGTCTAGGATCAACCACTGCCCCTTGGAGGTCACGCAAGCAGTCATTCCTGACAAATTGGACAACAAAGGAAGAATATATGGTGGCCGCAACAACGACAAAGGAAATTGTGTGGCTCAGGAAAATACTTGAAGACTTGCAGGAGAAACAAGTGAACTCAACTCCTTTACTTGTCGACAATACTTCTGCAATCAAGTTGGCCAAGAACCCCAAATTTCATGATCGAACCAAGCACATCAACACAAAGTATCATTTGATTTGATACCATGTAGAGGCCAAAACTATTCATCTAAGACATTGTTCCACGATTGAGCAAATTGCAAACATCTTCACCAAAGCACTTGGAAGAGAAAAAATTGAAAAGTTCAGAATGATGCTTGGGCTCACAAACACCCCTTCAAATTAAGCGGGGGAATGTTAGACACCATAATCCTTCAGGATTATGGTAAATAATAATTAGGTGTAAAATTAGATAATGTAATGGATGGTTGGAAAATTGACAACCCACATGTTTCCCATGTAATAAATATGTTTCATTTCTTAATGAATAGACATTGGAGCTTTTCGCATGATCCTTAGTCTGACAAAATGGAATAATCAAGAAATAAAAGGCACAAAAGAGGGGTGGAAAATTCAAGGCTGAGTTGTTATCTCATGCATCCATGAATGGTCCCTCCTCACGTATATACACTCAGGATGTAGACACCCCCATTAGTTAGTCTCTTTGACCATGGCACTTAGCCATAAAGTCTTCTCCCCTCTATTACCACATTATTGTTCACTAATACCTATCAATTGAAGTGTGGACCATGGAAATGTTACTTCCCCTTGGGGGTTAGAAGCACCTAATAGGGTTGACCTTTAGCCACCCCTACATAGGGAGAAAACACCTTTGTTAGATCTTGGTCCTGATTTTGGAAAGGGACGCTGTTTTGAAGTATTAAATTTCCCAAAGCATTCAAGTTTGGTTCACTTAGATGTATTATTGATCTTTGCCCCTAATAAGTGGTTGTTTTCACTAGAATCGACGTTGTTCTTGTTTGGTGGTTCAGTAGCCCAGGCCATGGGCACTAACTCCACAGGTATCCAAGCCCTTCAGAGGAGTACATTGGCCCAAACAAGTGAAGCGTTAAGAGTTTGTAGCCTCCTAGCAACATTACTAGATGACACATGTCCCCGAGCACCTCTAGGACCCAGGATGCTAGTTGACTTTCACCCATATTTGAGGATTCTTTCATATGACACCAGTGGACCTAACATGCTCCTAGTTTGGCCTGAACAGAACTTGATGGGCAGGAGCTGATTCAAAGCCCAAATGAGGATGGTGTCACATTAACAAACTAGGAAGGGCTTGTTGCACCAGAGGAAGCCCTGAAGTTGGAGAGGAGGAGGCCTCATTTAGTAGTTGGAGACGTATGGAGACCACTTTGTAGCACCCCAACCAGATATTGAGACCCCACAAGAGGTCGTGAGGTGAATTTGACGACCAAACCTCAAATATTGGACCTTATAGGCATCCATGCCTTCTTGGACACCTCATCACCCTTGGACATGGATTTTGGAGCATTTATAATGGATGACATTAGCATTAGTGAGGCTACGACTCAAACATGTAGGCAAAAATAGGCCTATTTTGATAAAGCGAATGGGTTGGCTTGTAACCCAAGTACATTTGAGGTTCAAACTTGTTTCAAAGGCTTTATAGGCATAAATATTAGTCCTAATACTCATATAAATAAGGGATAGACATAATTCATTTGATCATCATCACTTGTGACTATTTTCATCCCTCTTAGAGATGTTCGGCCTAGCTTGTATCTTGTGGAGATGTGACTCTATGGTGTACTTTGCTATTGGAGCTATTTCTATGGTCTTGGAGATGTCATTTTGGAGAAATAAAGGCTTGTTCATGCATTCTATCTTGTAAGTGTACCATGGATTTGATAAATCTTTTCTTTTTGTGTCTAATGTATGGAATGGTTAATTATCTAGGCTTTCTATTTTGCTAATTATTGTTGAAAATCAATCTATGGATTCTAGATGATAGTATTGCATACATTACTCATGTATAGAATGTGAATTGCAATCCCATTGGTGAATCTTTCAACTGGTTCTCGCAATTGACTTTGCTCCCTCACAAAAGTGATATCTATGGTTTTGAAATCTAGGGTTTCATTATTCCCCTATTCCTTGCCAAGATCTGCAAATTTTATACTCCCATAGACTCCACCCAAGGACTAGGCACTAGCCTTAGTCACTTTGTTGGTTATCCACAAAAACTTACACTAAAGTCTCTCTATCTTTAAAATTTGATTTCAGCTCTTCAAGGATAAGCCGCTAGCTACTCAGCTAGCTAGGGTACGAATCTCAACTAGGGCTGAAGTCGTTGGCCTTTGGGAGGATTTAACACTTGAAGAAAAGGTGATTGCCTCAAAATCAAGTCCTTTTATTGGCTAATCCATCCATATTAGGGTTAAAGTATTTTGCCCTAGGTAGATTTTTCCCTAGAAAATCCCTAGTTTGCATGAGGCTTCCACTTGGGGCTTATTGAAGGCTTCTTGTTCCATAGGTTGAAGGTGTACATTGTTTGGAAGCCTTTTCTTGGCCTTGTGATCTAGGTGAATCTTTTGGCTTGCTATTTCTCAAACCCTAGGGCGCCTTGTGCGCTAAATAGGCATATTATGGAATGCTTATTGCCCTATTATGCTTCCTAATCTTTTGATTCCATGTCACCCCTTTTCCTCTTGTGAGGGTGACATAGGCCACCCTTTGGGCATGTCGTCTTAGCATGGAGATACTTTTGATGCCTTGTACATGATCCTTGAGCATGTCTTGGGGTATGAAGCACCTTTTAGTCCTTGCCTCACATTTTGAGGGCTTAATGAGCTCATTTATGGGGTGACATCACAGTATTGAAGCATTGAATCCCACACTTGTAGGCTTTTATGACATATTTGTCTTATTTTTGGGCTATATGGTTAGCTTGTAACCTCTTTCTTGTGGAACACTCAAAAGTGAACTTGTCTTTAGGGCTTCTAGTTAATTTTATCCATAAAGTGATTAGAGGAAGGCTTATATAAATAGAGCCGCCTCCTTATTCCATTTTTCATCATCACACATGTGAATTTGACCTCTCTTAAAAGAGTACGAAATAGTGTCTTTTTCGCTACTTGGGCATGATGTAGTCTTTTGTGGATACGACTTATTATTGATATGATTTTTGGCTTGGAGATGTTATTTTGGGATTGAAGGGAACTTATTTGGAAGATTTTGTAATCTTATCATTGATTTTTGGATACTTTGCATGTTTTAAATGTTTTTAGTAGGGTTTCTATTGTTCCATGTCTAAATGCTTATCATTGATGAAATTTTGCTTCATAAATGCATGTAAAATTCTTGCGGTCAAAATTCTTGCCTGGGAACGATGTTCAAGAATTCAACATTGTTGAAGAGACCGACATACCCATCGCTGACAATGTCCTGCTGAACCCCATGTTTGGAGGCAAGCAACAAAAAAAATTCGAGTGTAAACTCGACGGAAAATACTTCGTCACTATACGGGATCGAGATTGGTATTGGAATTCCTTCTTGTCGACAAAAGCCAATAGGGATCATCGAGCCTATAATCCCTTCAGCCCCCACGGCCATAGATTAAACGGAATTCAGTTCCCCAAGAGCCTGGTGGTTGTGGCGGGGCTCGATCTGTTGCAAGATTACTACACAGAAGAACTCCGACGAGCGGGCAAAGAAAAAGGTAAAACTCATGCTCTTGGAGCAAGCACCATGGTGGAGAACAAACGCCTGGAGCTCCTTGTCCAAGACCTTTCACAACTCCCCGACGAGTCAGTTACACCCTTGCCCAAAAATAAATTGCATGGCGGTGTTAGAATCCATCTGCTAGAAGGTAAAGCTCTTCGATGACTCTTTCCAACAGTTAAGACCCACGAGTTCAACAAACAATTTACTCTTATCCTTGACAAATTATATGCATGGAATTTAGTTGAGTATGAGTGTGTTATCATGCTAGATGCGAACAACTTGTTTCTGCATAAAACAAATGATGAACTTTTCCAATGTGAGAAGTTTTATGCCTTCTTCATCTTCCACACAGGATTCTTCGTTTTACAACCATCACAAGTGGTATACAAGGTTATGTTGCTCATTAATGCTGCTACAGAAAAGACAAAATCATCAATTAGGGATTGGGAGTTTGATAAGAAGTCATCGAAATTTTATGAAAATAGTGGAAATTCTACGCAAGGGGTACACGATGCTTGTAGGGTGTTAGTATTAGAAATTAATGGCATTGCACATTCATCTAAATCATTCTCTTTAAGCTATGTATTAATATTTGGCATCCTTTATGCATCCTACTTCTTAATACATTATTTGTTTGCAACCCAGATCAGGCACGTTGGAGCTTTGTATTCTGCCCTTCTAGCTATGCATTTGGAAGCTACTAGTTCCCATGTTGATTGTGCTATCTTTGTTGCCTATCTTGAAGCATACTTCCGAGTGCGACAAAATATCCCTCACAATGCCAAGGTAATGTCATGGTGGGACTATCAAATCACAACAATGGCATTCAAAAATGTGAAACTTGAGTACTTGGAATAAGTATTTACACCGTCTCATTGGATAGTGAGAATATACAAAGATAAGCCATTAGATCTCTACTGAATAGATGGACAAGTGATCTTGAGGTTCATTACAGGGTATCTCTATCCTCGAACCCTCGTTCATTATGGTTATGGGTCAACCACACAAAATCCTTTGCCAACAAATTCCATCTTCTTGGCCGCAAACTGTCCGCCTCACATTTGGCCCACCAACATTACATGGTATCTCTATCCTCGACTCTTCGTTCATCATGGTTATGGGTCAACCACACAAAACCCTTTGCCAACGAAGTCCATTTGCTCAGCCACACATTGTCCACCTCACAGTTGGCCCACCAACATTACAGGGTATCTCTATCCTCGGCTCTTCGTTCATCATGGTTATGGGTTAACCATGGAAAACCCTTGCCAACGAAATCCATTTGCTTGGCCACACACTGTCAATATCACAGTTGGCTCACAATCATTACAGGGTATCTCTATCCTTGGATCTTTGTGCATCATGGTTACGGGTCATCCACAAACCCTCGGTTATGGGTCAACCACGCAAAACCCTTGTCTTCGACAACACTTGGTCATCCACAACTCATCTTCGACAAAAGCTTCTTCAGAGGGAACTTCATGCAATGGGGACCATTGCTTCCTAAGGAGGGAGGAATGATCCGAATGGAAATCCGCCCATGGTAGTTACCCATGGTAATGTGAATAAAAAATGTTATACATAACAAGCCTCTTTTTGTAAGAGGACAAATGGTCAATCACAATGTAGTTGCAACAATCATTTGTTGATCTAATAAAAATTAGTTTCGGATTTATTTTCTGGTTTGGGTTTACTTTCATTCTTTTCTTGGTGGGACAATTACTCAGATCTTGGGGGACCCCAAGATCTGGATCACAAGGTCAACAAGCTTATCTAGGATCACAAGGCCAAGAAAAGGCTTGAAAAATATGTGTATGATCGATCAATCGCACAAGTCGTCAACAAGCCTCAAGTTGAAGCCCAGGGGAAAACTAGGGTTTTGCTGGGGCCAAAATTTACCTAGTGTTTTGCTCCCTACTCTTTTGCCAAACCCCAACTATCAATTTTGTGAGGGAGCAAAGTCAATGGGGAGAAAAACTAAGGGCCAAAATTTACTGAGGGTTCATCCAATTGACTGTCACTTTTGTGAGGGAGCAAAGTTTATGGGGAGAGTTAGTTGAAATGTTCACCCATGGGGTTATCATTCACATTCTATGAATGGGTGAAGCATGCAAGCAGCAATACTATCATCAAGAGTCCATAGAATAATTTTCAACCATAAATTTGCACATAAAAGCCCTAGATAATCAACCATTCCATACACTAGCCACAAAATAACAAAGATTTATCAAATACAAGGTACACTTACAAAATTGAATGCATGAAAAAATCCTTTATAGCTCCAAAATGACGTCTCCAAGGCCAAATAATAGCTCCATTAGAAAGAATCCACCATAGATCATATCTCCACAAAATTCAAGTCACAACTTAGCTAGCTCGAATTCTCTAAGAGGACTAAAATTGTCACAAGTGATGATGAAAAATGAAGTGAGCCTATCCTTTATTTATATAAGGCTCAGGTCTCCTAATTTAGCCTACAAACCCCTAAAAACAAGTTTGATCATTAAATGTACTTGGGTTACAAGCCAACCCATTAGCTAACAACAAAATGAGCCTAATTAATCCACACGTGTGAGTCGTAGCCTCTTAATTTCTAATGTCATGATTAACTTTAGGCTCCAAATGCCATGCCAAAGTGTGCTAACTGCTAAGGTGTCAGAAAGTGTGTGATCCAAAATTTGAGGGTTGGCCCTCAAATCCACCTCAATACCTCATGTGGAATTCCAAGGTCCAGTTGTGGTGCCATCAAGTGGTCTACATGGGTCTCCAACTATCAAATAAGGTATCCTCCTCTCTAGTGTTAGGGCTTCCTCTAGTGCAACAAGCCCTTCCTAGTCTCTTAATGGGAGACCATCCTCATCTGGGCTTTGAATCAACTCCTACCCATCAGGTTGTGTCAAGGATAGCCTGGGGGCATATTGGGTCCAGTGGTGTCATCCTAAAGAATCCTCAAAACCAAGTCAAAGTTGATCAACGTCATGGGTACTAGAGGTACTTTGGGACATGTCATCTGCTAGTGCTGTTGGGAGGCTCTAGTCTCTCAATGCTACACTTGCATAGGCCAATTTACTTCTTTGAATGGCTTGGGTACTTGTGGAGTGGGTGCCCAAGGCTTGGGTTGCTGAACCGCTTGACATGAACGACTTGGATTCTAGTTGAAGCAACCAATCATTAGGTACTAGGAACAATATTGCATCTAAGTGAACCAAACTTGAATGTTAAGGGAAACCAAATACTTCAAACAAGGATCCCTTTCCAAAATCAAGACCAAGATCTTGAAAAGGTGTTTTCTCCCTAGGTAGGGGTGCCTAAAGGTCAATCCTATTAGGTGCTTCTAGCCCCTAAGGGGAAGTAACAATTCCTTGGCCCACCCTTCAATTGATAGGTGTTAAGTGAATGATAATATGATAATGAAGGGGAGAATGCTTCATGGCCAAGTGCCATGGTCAAAGGGACTAGTTGATGAGGGTGTCCACATCCTGAGTGTAAAGATGTGAGAAGGGAGCATCTTTGGAAACATGAGTTGTTAGCTTGACTTGATTTTTTCACCCCTCTTGAGAGCCTTTTACTTATTCTCGATTTTTCCTTGTATTACTACTTATAGCTCAAGGGTTAGAGTTTGTTTTGTATGATGTGGCAGTTTTATTACCCCTTTGTGATGAGTTAGTTCATCGCTCATTAGGGTTGGGACATGCAAGGGTTCCTTTCTGATGTAATGGAGCATCATGTGCTCAGTAACTGGGTGAATGACCATATGAGGTAGGTAGAGCTCATGCTAGGCTTTTGCCCACATGCTAATTTTATGCCCCGACCATCTTTTGCATTTTGATTTTCTTTTTCTTTTATTGTGGCCATTGTATACTTTTTCTTTTTCTTTTATCTGCGTCAACCTCCCAGGGAAAAGTTTTCAGGCCCTACTCAAGGTATGTGAACATATTAGTGCCAAATTCCAAGAAACAATGACAAGTTGTACCTAAAGAATGAAGGTGAGACACGGGGTTTGTAATGTGAAATCGAAGGTGTTTATGGCATAGGGAAAATGGAACACGCTATCTCAATCATGGCTTCCGAAGTAGTGCTCCTCGTGTAAACTGAAGGGGTTTAAGGGAGATACCACTGGACTAGGGTCAAAGATTAACTCCCTTGGTAAGGTGAGAGAAAAAAATTACGGTCAAGGTCTATCAATCTTCCAGGTCACCCCATTATCCATACTAAATGCCCAAAACAAACAAGTATAAGCACCTGATTGCAAAATGATCAAAGTATCTTTTGAATAGCAGCCCACCTTCATCCAAGTAATAATGCCGGATGGGTGAAAGGCACATCGCTGATGCAAATGGTGGAAGCACATGACATATCATCGTCTAATGGTGGTTGGCAAGGCTGCTGGCTGTCTGGCTAACTGGTTGGCTGTAAAATGTAGGAGACAAAATTTCTCCTATGGGGTTACCTATTTTGGTGGGTAACAGGACAGAAGACATAAACATTGAGGCCTTTACTGGCCTCCATAGTTTAAATCATCAAGCTTAAAGTCAGTGCCAATTCATCTCCAAATTAGCAGCAACAGATGGCTGGTGTACAAGGTTTTATTCAACCCCAGATAGCCCAATTGAAAATTTGAACAGTTAAACAAGGTATGAAAGGGGAGGAGTATTTTTGTAAGGCAGACTAGGGCTTAGGTGGTTCACGTTTTTTAAGTTTCTTTTCTTTTTTCTCAAATGTTTATGTGGTTTCAAGCCTGGGACCTGCTGGCAGGCTGATTTGTCTGTCATGTCTAATAAACATAGACTTGGCTGAGATTCAGTGTGAAACTTGTCTGAGCCAGACTGTGGCTTGGCCAAGTCAGAGTGAGTTTCTCTCTAATCTGAAAATGTAAAACATTTCACCTGGTTAAAGTGAAACAGGTACAGCGGGACTGTATGGCTAGAGTACCTTTGGTAGTCCAAAAGAGTTGTCGATGTACGTGATTATTTCTACCATGTGTGTTCAGACAGTCTGGAAACATATACCTTTTTAATGCTGTTCTACAATTTGAATAACGAATCTTAACACCCTTTCTTCATTTCATATAGTTTCAAGTTTACATAAATATATTATGTATATAAAGAGTCACCACTTCATTTTGTATGTCGAAGGTGGACGTTATTGCTTTGTCTTATGTATAGAAGCTTAGTTTTTGTAGTTTGAGAAGTTTTACACTTAAAAGTAAATAGAGCTAAATGCACAGTTTACATCTTGGCAGGGGGTTTGGATATTCCAATTCAGAGGCCTTTGATCCAGCGTGATTGGAGATTTAATCATTATCAGCTTGATGGTCTAAAAGATCCTCTAAGCTGCACTATCAGATTTGTCTTTGCTGTTTTCTTCTGGAAGAGAGGAGGGAACGGGAAATTAAAAAAGAGTTCTACAGAAGGTTATTTGGACCACAATTATTCTTCTATAACTACGAAGGATAAGTTTATACCTTCCGTTGGTGCTGAAGTCAATGAAGAAAATCTGCAGCCTGCAGCAGTCTAATGGTTTGTATCGGACTTTGTTTATGGGCTTGATGGAGGTGTCAAGGGTTCTGCTCCCTAAAAATATACAAAATTTCAGCCCATTGGTTCGATGAGAATTGCAAGTCACCTACTTGCGGCTAACCTGCTGTGGGATTGCCAGACGAAATTCAATTGATCAGACACATGAAACAAGGCTCTTTGCTGTATTTTAATATGTTATATTCTATCTATTAGAGAACCATGATTCTAAACTGTAGGAATTTTCTTTGATGTAGATTTGTCTATTCATGAATAGTGGTGCCTGCATTTTATTAGCTTTATAATATTTGAAATTTTAGATTTTTAAATGTTTGGTCGTTACCACTTGCTAGTTTGTAATGATTGTAGAAATGCATAATTTCTGAAGCTCAATATGCTTATAATAGTTTGTGGCTGCAAGTTAACTTTCCATCGAAAGTGGGAGGGAAGTATCTGAAAGTCTGAGTTGTCTCAAATCTCAAGTTCTTTTTATTTGTGTTTCATATTTCATGTTTACCTTTTTTCCCTGCATCGTTTTGAAATTGTGGGAAATAAATCAATTTGTGTTCCACGTTAAATCAATATTGGCTTGCAGGATCAGATGGTAGAAAAATACCATCTTATGGAATCAGATGAACACCAAATTGTGCATGGAAATTCTGTTCACAGAAAGCAGGACCTAGATAATGCTGGGTACGTAACAGCTCTGGGAAGTATAAAGAGCAATAAAAACTTCATATAAGGAATGGGAGCAACAGTATTCTTAATATCAGAATCATTAAATAATTTGCATCAGTTTTTGGATTCATTCACTCTCTGTTCTGTGTCACTAAGCTTTTTGTTGTCCTAGTTTTGTATTGACATAAGGAATAACAATGATCTTATGACTAAGTCTTTTCCTAGTATGCAATGGTATCTTTAAGTTACCTGAAAGCAAATCACGTTCATCACGGCGTTTTCAATTTTATAAAATAAATTTATCTACAAGTCATTTGGAGAGTTATGCCCATTGTTAAAATGATCATGTGCAAAAAATATGCTACACTAGAAAGCACTTGGATCTCTCACATAAGTAAACTTGCACCTGTGTCCAGCGCTAAGCTTTGAGTCCTTATTGGTCTCTAAGAACGACAACCCTTCCTAGATCACCAAATAAAACATTGTAGCAACCAATGGCACATAAATGTCCTTGAATTGGACCACATGAAGCAACAATTTCTCTAAGATGTCAACAACAGTCAGGGTAAGCAGGGTAAGTAGGTTCATTGCACCTCTAAATCTTCTAGAGACTTAGTGAGTTGGTAGTTGACAATTGATGAGGTGAGGCTGCAGAGTTATTGTCTATGCATTCGTTTGGCCACTTGCATCAACTAGGTGGTGCACTGGTGTGCAAATCAAGACAAATCTGAAGGAGTTCATTGTATGACTTGGACAATTAAAGTGGACCATGTCTTCCTTGCTTCAAAGGAGTAGTTACACTTCGGTATTATATAGAGATGGTCTTATAGATCGATATATCATGGAAGATTTTGGTTCTGTGAGTTTCCTATTGTATGTTCAATGTTGAACTATGCTTGTGCTTGAGTGCTATAATAGTGTCTTTATACACCCAACTCTTCTTGGAATGGATAGCTCCTTGTCTATCTAATTACTTGATTCCACGACATGGTATCATAGTTATTGGTTCAAGACCTAGCCTATGGTCTACAAGTCATTTTGAGGTTGTTGGTTGTATGCACTCTTGAAGAGTCAAATCTTTCTAGTAGATTGACTTGAGAGTTTTGACTTGAAGATTGTATCAAGGTTTAGGCCTATAGATTAAGATCACGAGTTCCAAGCAAGATTTTGTGGTTCTGAATGGCCATAGTTATAATATATGGGCATAAAAAATGGAAGTATGATTAAAGAGTCAAGCACTCTTGCAGTGCACAAAGAATGTGGTTCTAGATCTGAAGGATGATTAACAGTGGTTTGTCATCAAAGAGAAGGATGATTATGTAGGAGTTATAATGACCTATATCTCCAGGGAAATTCACCTTTATACATGTGGGATGGACTATCCAAATGAAGTCTAGAAGAAATCAAAGACTCACTTTGACAAGATTGAAAAAAGTGAAGTTACATAGATTGAGAAAGAGTTGATCTTTCTTGTTCCTCGTTCCTTTGAAAGAACTGAAGATTATTTGTTTGTGTTTAGGAGATATAGTTAAATTTGTGTGAATGTAGAACATGTTTTCCTGAGAAAGACAGTTGGGTCATATAACTGATCTTGTTGGATGTGGAGGCACCTTATGATGTATTATGTTTGGCATTCTGTGTTACTTAGGCATCTAGAAAAGAAGATGGTAAGGATTATTCCTTCAACTCTCTCTATGGTTTTTCAGCTAGGGCACAACAAAAATTGCATGAAGGAAAGTATGAAGTTAAGCAAGAAGGCCATCTACTGAAAGGTAAAGGTTGATAGAACTACAAAGATTGAAGACGAGCAAACTATTGGGAACATGAATGTTATTACATTAATTGAGCTATTGATAAGAAGCGTGATGATTAGGAATCAACTTAAAAGGTAGGAAGAAGAGGACCTTTTGCTATTGTTGTAAATTAAGACATATGAAGAAGGTTTGCTGACATAAGACTAAATACCTAGAAGAGAAAGTCAAGAAGCTTTAAGGAGATTTGTTAACTGTGTGATCGATTGATCTACAATGCTAATCTAAAGAAGTTACAATATATAATTATATGTTATCTATTAGTACTTCTCAAGCCTTGCATGCTCACACTTCCAAAATTGAGTGGATAGTTGACTTTGGTTATATCCATCACATGGCCAAATATTCTTCTCCCTTTTCCTCATTGAGATTACGAAAAAATAAATCTCTATTATTGATGATTATGCACTGTATCATTGATAGCTATGGTAAAATTGAATGTCATAATTGCGTGATCATTGACGTGTATCATGTACCTAGTTTGAGTGCCAATTTGTTGTTTGTACTTCCACTAACTTGGATTGGTAAGAAGTTAGTTTTTTGTATGTGGATTGGTTCATTGTAAAGGATATGTGCGATAACTTCATTATTGTTGCTAAGGGTATTCTTAATCTGAAGGATAAATTTTATAAGTTCTATAAATTTCTTAGAAAATATATAGGACCTAATGCACTTATAGTATACATTAATGATCCGAAGAAACTTTGGCATGAAAAATTTGGATCTTTAAGTTTCCGAAGTATGATGTTGATGGTGAAACATGATATGGTTGCTGGACTACCTAGGATTATCTTCCAAGATGGTGTTTTCGAGGGGTGTGTGCTAGGAAAGCACCACCAAGTTCCATTTGAAACTTGGAAGACTTGGAAAGAAAAGACTCAACTAGAACTTGTTTATAATTGACTATGCTCATTGGGAAAACCATCATGAGAAGGTGCAAATTATGTTTTTGACTTTCATTGATAGTTTTTGTGGGCATACTTGTGTATATTTATGGAAGAATAACGATAATGTATTCTAAAAAATCAAGAAATTTAGGGCATTAGTTGAAAATCAATGCGACCAACCTATGAAATGTTTGAAATCAGATAATAACGAAGAATATGTGGGTAGGATCTTTGAAAAGTACTTTCCATAACATTGTATTATTTGGCAAAGATCAATACCATACATACCTTAGTAGAAATGGTGTTGCCGAAAGAAATAACTAGACCTTGGTTGAAACAATATGGTGTTTGTTTAAGACCTGTTACTGCTCAAACTAGCAGGGGTCCTAAAGGGAATCCTAAAGGGGCAACTGCTAGGACAAGGGCAATAATGGAGACTTAGCCCATTGTCACCTCAGCCAAGGCTCCCTACACTTTACAGACTTTCATCGATGGGAGGAGATCCGGTACGAGGACTCATTTACAAATAATATATCAATGCAATGGATAAGGAGCGATTCCAATCACCATTTCCAAGGAGAAACTCAAAATTAGGGCTTGCTTTCTTTGTACGCAAGGTGTAGGGATTTTGTAGGAAAGGTTGATGAGGATTTGAGGGTTAGGTTTAGGGAGTATGTCATGAATTAGAGCTTCCTATTCCTCGAAATCCTTATGGAACTTGGATTCCTAAGTGATCCTTGAAAAGTTAGCTTTGATAGGAAATGGGACCACACGGGACCAAATAGACCCCAGGTTAGGTCAAGGGGGAGGGTTTAGCAACCAATGATGAACTTGACCTAATCAGGGAAGAGAAGGGGATCAAAGAATTTTTTTCAATGAAAGATGGCACAGTGATCCTTATGAGGTAACTAGCTTAAGGAAAACCAAGGGCAAGAATTGGTTTTTGAGCTAGGGCTTGCGATATCTCAAGATCCCACTGTCAGAATCTCATGAAATTTGGAGGGCTTCTTGAGGACACAACGACGCAGTTGTGGACGAAAAATCAAAGTATTTGGATGGCTAGATTGTGAGATATTCGATACCCTAGGTGAACTATGGGGCTAGACCTAGAAAGAAGAGGAGAAGGTGACGAAAAATAAGTTTTAGGGTGATCACCTATGGTAGACCAGTGCCTAATCCTTTGGGGAGATTGGAGTCAAGAATGATTATGAATTCGGATTTGATTTCCTTGGTCAAGGAGGCCTTAAAAGCAACTTCACTTAGCACTAGTGCAAAGGAGAGCAACTTCAAAGAATTTATACTTCGTTTTGCAAAATAGATGGTTTATCAAGATAAATTTCAACCATGAAATATCCCTAGGAACATTCACTCATCATACATGGCCCATACATGAAGCATCACTATCTAGAAACAAAATTTCCACAACTTCGAAATAATAGATGCAACAAATTAGCCCTAGAATAGAGAAATCCCAACGACAATGTATGCGACAAAAATAGAGCAAAGAATAGCATTAAAATTGCAGTTACATGTATTAGAGTATATCCAACCATATAAAATTTTCCAAACAAAAATCTCCAAGACGAGAAAATGATCCAAACATCAAAATTCATTCCATGCTCCAAAATTTCGTCCACCAAGAAGGATAACGAAGTTCTCTAAAGAGATACAAGTCCAACCAAGTGATGATGTTAAAATGAATTCACATCACTTGTATTTATACACTTCTAATGAGTTTGATTTAGCGAACTAGTCCTATATTATCCCCTACAATAAAGTAATGTGCAAAATAACTAACTTTTGGTGATAAGCCCACCAATCTTAGCTCATAAACAATAAGCCTCTCAAGAGGTCGAATAATGAATAGTGCATGTTGTTGGGCCTTGGAGGAGGCCTAATGGAGTCCATATGTGCCATAATGTGTAGTTGAACTCCCAAAAGCAGTGGACAAGGGGTTGGCCACTTGTAATAACCTATGGTGCTCCAAATGACATGTGGGGGCACACAAGTGTCCTCATGGGTCTCCAAACAAATCGAAGATGCCTGTAGATCGCTTGTAAGGGATAGGATGATGATGTAGGTGATGCCACACCATCGTGCAAGTCTTGGATCATTTGCCATGTGTATGGTGCAACTCTGGGGTCAACTGGTTATGATGGATCAGGTGCATCTTCCTTGTCCAATAAGTGAACCACGAGCAATCTCTGAATGGCTGTGGGGATCCATGGAGTGCTTTCTACTGTCGTGGAGGCCCATGGCTCTCTACACACACCCTACATGTGCCAATGTAGCCCTCTAGGGTCAAGACCCTATATAGGGAGACCAAACCCAAATGGAAACTTGTAATCCTGCATAAGATCTAATGCGTCCCCGTGCCTTCCAACACACCAAGTCATTAAAGAAAACTAGTAAAAGAGTTTATAAACCATGGATAACAAGTGAGCACTTCATAATGGCATGCCCTTCCATAGTGGGGCTTTGGCATGTGCTAATGTCTCCCAACTCCAAATAGGGTTAACTAGGCATCCTATTAGGTGGTTTCTACCTATAAAGGGGGTAGTATGTCCATGGTACATCAAATGGTGGTGGCATGTGGCATAATGATGGAATGGATTAGGGAATGAAAGGGGGCAACCTGGATCACATGCCGTGGTACAAGGGTAGCCAATAAAATGGAAGCCTGCACTTGGGTAAATAATGTGTAGGAGGGAGAAATCGTGGTGCATGAGTTACCCCGACTTTGATTTTTCCACCCTTCTTCATATGCCTTTTGCCTTTTTATGATTTTCTTTGGTTAACTGCCTGGAGCTCTAGGTAATGAGAGCATGATGTGTAAAGTATAATAGTGGATGCCCATTTATAAGGTGGGGCAATTCATCGCCCACTCGGGGTTGGGACAATCATGGGTTCCTGAATGATAAAGGAGTCTCATTAAGGGCATGTAGGAACCAAGGTGATGGCCATGGAATGGGGTAGAGCTCATGTCATGGCCTTTTCCCACGTGCTAAATGCTTTTGTCCCGACCATCCTTTGCATTTTGAGGTACAATTTCCTATTGAATGTGGCCAATTATGTTTTTTATTTTTCTTTTATTAGCTGCATCAACCTCCGGGCATCATTCCAGGCCCAACCCAAGATGTGGGGCAAGGGGAGGGGTTCAGTGACCCTATGTGGACCTAGTGGAGGAATGCAAATCCAGGTGGGAGAGGAGATGATTGGGGGTGTAATGAGCAGAAGGGGAGTAAGATATGCGAATCAGGGAGTGGGACCATGCAACCAAAATTAGGGTTTCCCATTGAGTACCATCCCTAAAACCAATAGGCTAGTAAAAGAGATCCCACAGGACTAGGCTGCAAGGTTAACATCCCAAAAGAGACCTAGGGGATAAGAGCACAAACTTAGGCCACTCTTTTAGCCGAATCCCTCCATTAATCCATGCCTAAAGTTTCCATGGTAAATAAACGAGAATACTCAATTACCAAATAACAAGGCATACCTTTAGGTTTGGGAGGCCTTCCTTCAAACATATGATCATGAGAGATGGGTGAGGGACCACATGGTTGGCTTAGGTGGCAGAGAAATGGCACATCGAGCTAGTTGGTGGCTGTGATGGGATACTCACTGCCGACTGAGGACCATCATGGAGAAAAAATTTCTCCTAGGGATATCACCCACAAAATGGTGGGTAACATCTGGCTCCATTTGGGACACGATCTCTCGGAAAAGTGGGCAAAGCGACTCGAATATGAGGTCATGGGAACACTAGCAATCTCTTGGTTAGCGTAGACCTGTTACCTGTACATATCAAAGACTAAACCCATGGGGAAAAATGTTATTATGGTGTCTTATGAACCCATGCTTAGTGTTAGGCCGTAAAATCAACAGAAAAATAAAAATATGCAAATTTTATTGTAAATGCAGCTAATCTACCATGAGAAATATGATATGTCATTAGTTCTAATGCGAAAATCAACATGTAATGCATCCTACCCTAACATGCATATGGTGCAAAACTAATACTAAGTGTAATCATAAAGCCAATGCAACCAACATATCATCAAATCAATATAAATATGTTGGCCTATATGATTACTCATGTAGCAAATGCCAAAGCAAATGTGGACAAAATCACATGGATGATAAGGCTGGTGGGAGGTAGGAAAATTTAATGCCCACACATGGATGATCACGTGAGAAGAGGAAAAAAATGATGTAATCTAGTCCATGAGATCCTCTCTTCTAGCCTAAATATTGAGATGTCAATGATTAGGCTCATAAACTTTTGATAAATGGCAACCTCAGGCATATTATTTCCATTATGGTCCTTATCATTTATGTCATATTTTAGGGCCTCTATAGTATTATGATTAGTAGGCAAGGGAGACTTACGAGATGGAAAAACACAAGTAGGTTGCCCATGATGATCATACCGAAAATGGGGGATTATAAATTGATCATGATCTTGAGGGTGTGTCAAAGGAGATAAAGTATAGTCAATGAGGGGTTCTTCCTTGACACCATACTCAAAAGGGGGAAAGGGCTCATGGTCACTCGAGATCATTTGAAAAGGGGTGAGGGAATCACTTGTGGAAGACTTGAAGTGATGAACAAAAGGATAAGGCAAAGGGGAGGGTGAAGTATTATATTCAACGGGTTTTTCCTCCTCAAAATCATCCTTTTCATGTAAGGGAAAATAATGACCCTTCTTCTCAAGGGTATCGATGGATATGTCATCATAAATAATGCCTGAGAGAAAGGGGATACCACTCTCAACCTCATCTTCCTTGTCGATGTCATAAATGGGAGCAAAATCAAATTGAAGAACAACACTTTCCCATTAATCTTTTTCAATGTGGAAGTAATCTTGAATGTCATCTTCCAAGGGGCTAATGGGGTCACCTTCTTCAAGATTCTCAAAAGGAGATTCATCGAGGGTAATGTCCCTGAGAAAGATAAGGTTAGTCTCAACTTCACTTTCCATGGACTTGTTGATGGTGTTGGACCCGCCAACATGTTAAGGGGATCTCCCTGGTAAGAAGTCCCAATTAGATCTTAGACCATTTGGTGTAGGAGTCCCAACAGTGGGTCGTAAGGTAATGCCTTAACAACGATGTCACACAGAGGAAAGTAAGATAAATCTGTCAATAGAAAGGGTGTGACTGATGCAATGAGTCAATGAATGAGTATGAGAGGTTCCAAAACTTCAAAAGGAGAGGAAGGTGAAGGTGAGTTCCAGGTTGAAAGGGATCAGTGCCAACTCGGCTAAAAACACACAACACAAAGGACATACACAACTTTCGGCAGAGCAGTCGACATAGATGCGGCAGCTACAACACACAAGGTAAGATAACACGAACAACATTCACGGATCAGTCCGAGACGAGTGTGACGGTTGATATAACCAGGGTCATGAGAAAGGTCTGTTTGATGTCGACAGAGTAGTCGACACGAACGGTGACAACATTAATAACATATGCAACACATTAACAGCAAGATTCATATAATTGCATACAATTCATTTCATACACAAGTACGTAAGTTAAACAACATATATCATTAAGGCAATTGGAACATTCCAACTACAATAACAACATATGCATGAAAATGTGCTGGCTCTTATTATAAAAGAAGTGTAAGTCACAATCATACAAGACACCATGTAAACCTGCTAGCCCCATCAGTGGAACGTTACAACCACATCCGCCTGCTCCTCCAAAGAGATGTACTAGCTCCATGCAGTGGAGAAGCCAAGGCGCATTACAACACTGTCCAAGTCTTCTTCAAGATGGTCTTAGTAGAAGCTTGGCTGACCAAAATCCTATACAATGAGTTATGAGGGACTATTTATAGCAAAGGGTGGGGTGACCCTTGACATTCCCCTTTGTGACAGTTCAACTACCTTCATGAATCTTCACCTACTCTATGACTGTTACATCCAACTGTTGACACTCGACTTACACTTGACATGACTCAACATTACAATGCACATGTACTCATGTGAGACAACATGGTTTGAGCAATCCTTGCAAGACATCACTGACACTCGGTCTACTGTGGTGTGACCAATTATTTGACATGCTTGTGATGGTGAAGTTGCTGAGCTGATGCCAAGCTTGGTCGTCCGTGATGGTGTGCATGTACCTCATGGTGACATTTTGCTGAAGCAAACTCTTGCCTTTGTGTTGCAACTGGTGCATTGGTTCAATCCCTTCATCCAACTTGTCTGCTAACATGCGCATGGTCTTCTTGGGTACGGTTGAATCGACAACACACTAATGCATAGTGTCCGTGCTGATTTTCAAGTGTGCGTTGGTGGTCATGCACATCAACTTGCCGAAGTGCATGTTAAGCCCCAGTTAGACTTGCTTCTTGTCTTCGCCTTGGTGAGTGTGTTGAATGGGTTGGATTGCATGCGTGCGCTCAATGACATGCACCCTGTTGGATCCTTTGCATGTGATCAACAACACTACTCACCATGTTTTCTTTGTGTCAACAGCTGGGATGGATCCTTAACTTGTGCTGGCACAGTTTCATTTGCGAGTGCATGTTGCGCCCACTGCTGTTCCTATCCCTGCTGCAACTCATTAGATTGTCTGTGTAGCTTCATGTTCTTCCGGAGTTGCTGCTTCAACACATGCAATTCCTTCTTGGTCCCATCTTCTGCCTTTACGGGATTTTCATGTCGTGCCGTCACTTCATAGCCTGAGTCTCCAAAGTTGCTTTCATTATCAATGGATATGCTTGATCTTGCAACTTTGCTCCACCTCTAGGTTGTCAACAAACTTCCTCTTACATTTGCTACGTTCGCTGCATTCGGTACGCTGCCTTCAGCTGCTGTTCATGATGCTGCTCACTGTGATGTTGCTGCTTGATGTCCTTTTCCATGAACAACTTGATGTCTTCGTGAGTAGGTAAGCCCATGGACACTTGATCGACTACATCCCCAAGCGTGCTCTAAACGGTGTCTTCGTCTTTGCTCTCTTGGAAACCATTGTACCTGTATTGCTGAGAGGTAGATGAACACCTGTGATACCTGGAGACATGGAAACACTCATAGCAAGCAATTTGTCAGTCGAAAACCAAAATGAACATGAGAAATGACTAGCAACATAGCTGGGTGAATGATAATGAAGGTTGCGCAATTTTGACTGGGAGGTCAGGACCCCGACTGCCAAGACTGCACAAGGCACAATCTAGGCTGCTGGGAGACTTATTGACTGCTAGAACTGCGCAATGCATAGTTCAGTCGGGCAGTTGGCTGTTGGGATTGCGGAATGAGAAATCCTAGCTAGGAAGGACTACTGGCCCAGGGGCATATTTGCACAAATTTTTGGTCCAAGTAGCCACTAACCTCCAGAAATGCGCAATTCAGTCCAGGTGGCCAGTGTTGGGCCAGAATGCGCAAATCTGGAGCGGAAGGTGAGCCTTCCTTCTCCAGATTGCGCAATGAAGCCTTGGTGAAGGCAGAGCCCGGGCCAAGGTTGGCCCGACTCACCGACGGGAAACTGAAAGCAAGTCAATGAATGCATGGTGACACTAAGTGAAAGTAGAAGTGATTAACATTGCATGCAAAACATGAATGAAAGATTCGACAAACAGATCAACATGCATGTGGGTGAGGCAGTTCGCTGGTTGGGCGAACGTATGTGCAAAACAGTTTCATGCATGCGACAGTAGTGAGATAGCAACGAAAATTGAAACAGATCTAGGACAAGCTAGAATATATGTAAACGATAGTAGACATTCAAAGAAATCAGGCAAACAACACTCACACAAACAAATACACAAAAAACGACAGAAATGCTGAAAAAAACAAGCTGAGGTCACTTACCCGTGAATCGCTGAGCCGGATGTGTTGAAGAGTTCTGGATGTGCTGTAGGATGTTAGAGCTCGAAGATCGATGTGCATGAATGAGCTCTAATGTGTCGAATCAATAAGTTTGGTCTCAATACGCACATGCCACAAATCTAGGAAAAAGCGACACTTGGAGGGAAACTTCTAAACCAACTTTGCATGTAACCTCCAACTGCCAAAATAGCTCCCTGAATCATGGGATGCCTTTTGCATGTTACCTCTTGCTATTCTGGGAAGATCAAGTCATGCATGCATGCAAGTCAAGTTTCCTTGGTCCCGGGTGGAATTAGTTAACCAGACTATCCATGCATACGAGTGCTCCACTGCTTGGGAAAATGCGCATTCCTGACTGTAAGTTGGGTGACTTCCTAAGGGGATTGTGCAATTTCTGGGCCCAATAGCTGAATGCTGCCCAGATTTGCGCAAATCCTGCGCTAAACTGCCTGTTGATGGGAAAAATTGCGCAATTCCAGCTGGGAGGGTTGGCTGGCAGGATAGCGCAATCCTAGAGCCCAGTAGGCTGTCGGAGGGAATTGCACAATTCCTGGAGGGAAAAGCTGGTTTCCCTCTTGAAATGCACAAATTTGATGGGGAAGCTGCTCAGTGTGCAGCTGGACCAAGTCCGGGTGAGCAGCCTGTGAAGGGAAAAGATCAAACTGTGATCGGCAAGTTGCCTTTGAGCAAGAAAGACACTGAAGCTTGAGAACTTGACAAAGCAAGGCAAGCTGCTGTGTAAGGTTGGTAGGGAGGCTCTAAAACAGGCTAAGGCAAAATTTTGGAAGCTGGTTGTTGCAACTACAACACTTGGTGACACACTGGGAGAATTCCATTTCTCTGTATAGAACTTGTTCGTGAAAAAAAAGTCTAACACCTCTGGAAGTATTGTTCAGTTTTTAGCTTATCTTGGTTTCACACTAACTTGATTGTAAGATGTAGCGTCTTCCAAGCCCTTGGTCGATTGATACACATTCCAAGCCAAGGTAACACAGTTGTTTCGATTGGGGTTGAGGGGTATATAGGTGCACAAGCAGTATAGTTGTCAGAGTCTTAGTTTCATCTCTGGTGTTGCTCCACTGCCAGTAGGCCTAGACAGTACCCTGGTGGAGTCACATAGGAACACAAGCATGGCTCCGCTACCAGCGAGCCTGGTCAGTACCCCGACGGAGTTACTTGCATCACCTCCCTGCGCAAGAAGCCTTTCTCTTCTTTCGCCTTATTCATTTTTCATTTTTTATTTTTTTCATTTTCATTTTCATTGTGCATAGCACTTATTCATTTCAGAGGCGGAAGAGGGATCCCGACTTATTGAGAGCAGAAGAGGTTGTTCCAACATAGAAGTAGTTTATTATATCTCTGATGTGTCTGTTAAGGTTTTCCCCCTCACCTTACTCTACTTGACTGAGCTGACAAGGGTTAACCCAAAAACAATCGACTAGAGAAGGTGACACTAGTTAGTGTGCAAGTGTTGTGCTTACACCAAGGTTCACTTTGAAGAGTACGTATTTTCCTTCGACGTATCATGGACTAAGAGTAACAAGTTCATCATACAGAGGAAAGATGACAGATAACCAAGTAGTGATAACTGTACAAACCCTCTTGTACTTTACCCAGCTCGTTTCATGAGTCACACATGGTTTCATGCAAAACTAACCTACGAACGAAACAAGTGAACTAACAAACATCAAATCAAAGCAAAAGCAGAAGCGAAGGTGAAAGCAAAGCAAGTAAGCAAACAAGCAAGCAAACAAACAAGCAAACAAAGCATATAAGAAAACAAGCATGCAAGAAAACAACTGAAAGCAAACACTACTCCTACTCCTACACTAACGGTGCATGGGCCTGATCACGTGAAGTGATACTTCCAATGCAGCCATCAGCACATTGGTAGACCCATGTGGGTGAAAGCTTGGTCCGCGAGTAACCCAGTTGTGCGGACCAGCATACAAGAAAGATATGACAGTGAAGACAGCCACACTTCGTGTTTCAAAGTGCCCACGGGACATAAGTGAGTGCATGTGCATGACGGATAGTCCGTGGACTTATCATGGTGCTGTGTGACACTACATGCAACTTTGAAGCAAAAGCACACTCTTGACTGAGACATGCAAGCAAACAAAAGAAACAAAGATAACTTGCGTCGTGCACAAGTGCTTGCAATGTAAGACTCCTCCAATGCATGAGCAATGGGATCGTGCAGTTCGAGTGGAGGAAGTTTGATCTGTGTGTGAGATGGATCTTCAATGCATACGGATGAGTGATGAGGAGCCTTGGGTGATTAAACAATTTCATGATCGGAAGTGAGACCTACCCCAAGAGAGTGAGGACCTAACATAACCATCAACTCGGGCTGAAGTGCCTCGACAGTCTTGGGTGTCTCAACTTCATCATCAGGTAGATCATCATAAACTGGTGGCTTCGAAAGATCAACTGCGATAGATTCATGATCGTGATAAAAAATGGAAGCAAATGAATCACGATTGCCATGATCAGAAAAATCAATGAATTCTTCGACATCCTCATGATTAGATGAATCAAACAGAGGGGTAGATGAAAAGCGAACGAACTCATCCTCTGTGTTTCTGGAAAATACAGATGAAGGATCAAGTGGATCTTCAATGAATAACTTATCCTCTTCGTTGTCGAATGATGGACTAACATCCGGTGAGTCCTGTGAGTGATCAACAATGGGTGCATCCGTGGATGAAGACACACATACAAAATCATGGATGGCAGGTTCACCAAAGAAGCTAGGAAGGAACGGAGGGGGCTCGGATGGAAGGGAGTCATCCTTTGCTGAGTGTTGATGTTCAAGCTCCCACTCATACTCTTCATGAATGACAACGCATGTTGGTTGTGCAACACCAACTCCGTCAGTGGGTTGTTCCTCGTTCACAACAAGTGAAGAGTCTGGAATGGATGAACACAAGATAACATCATTTGGAGAAACACCTAAGTGCGAAGATGAAGGTCGAAGAAAAGAAGGCATATGCAAACTCGAAGGACTAACAACCAACTTTGCGCGAAAATTAAGTGGAGTGATGTTGGGAGGGTGTGAAGGATGAACAGATGTGCGAACATGATCCTCAGCATCACTGGGCGATGGTGGAATTGTTGAATGAGAGGGAGGTGAACAGTCCGTTGAGACAATGCCTGCTCCCACATGGGATTGCGCAGTTCCATCAACGAAGAAGGTTGAGCGAGGCTTGACATCAAGCTTTCTCTTGGGACGGGCAGATTTCTTAAGACAATACTCGAACTGGTCCCAAAGATAAGCGAACTTCATCTGGCTCTTCGGAGCTTGAAACTGTAAGTCATGGAAGCGTTGCCAAAAATCAATAACGAATTCATGCGGAGCCTTCCGTTGCTGTAACAATTTCCAGTCAAGATGGTCTGGATCAAAATGATGGAACGTGTCTTCAATAAGATCATAGAAGTGCTTACATGAGTGCACGGTGTCAGTCGGTAGGCTGAGCACCCAACGAAATGGGGATTCGCGAAGTGTGAATGCAAGCAGTAGACCGACCTGTTCGTCAGTAAACTCATCTTCCTCATAAATCATGGAAAGGAAGTTATGTAAGTGCTCAGGCCAGGCCACTTCGCCTTAACCATCGTACTTGTGAGTGGACAAGAGATTGAAAAGCTTCGCTGAGATAGAGGCATATTCATGATTCGAAAAAACCTCGGGGGAAGAAGAATGCAAGATTCCATGAAAGATATGCAAAGGTTCAAAAATAGATGAGAGGACATTGCTTTTCATCAGGCCCTCCTTCTAGCGCCAGAAATGTTGACGGTGCTGGACCCACCAACATGTCAAGGGGATCTCATCGGTAAGAAGTCCCAATTAGACCTCAGACCATTTGGTGTAGGAGTCCTAGCAGTGGGTTGTAAGGTAATGACTTGATCGCGATGTCGCACAGAGGCAAGTAATATAACTTTGTTAGTAGCAATGTGACTGATGCAGTGAGTCAAGGAATGAGTATGAGAGGTTCCAACACTTCAAAGGGAGAGGAAGGTGAAGGTGAGTTCCAGGTTGAAAGGGATCAATCCCAACTCGGCTAGGAACACACAACGCAAAGGACATGCACAACTTTCGGCAGAGCAGTCGACACAGATGCGTTAGTCACAACATACAAGGTAAGATAACACGAACATCACTCACAGATCAGTCCGAGACGAGTGTGACGATTGATATAACTAGGTTCAGGAGAAAGGTCTCTCTGATGTCCAACAAAGCAATCGACACGGACGGTGACAACAATAATAACATATGAAACACATTAACAACAAGATTCATATAATTGCATACAAATCAGTGCATACATAAGTACGTAAGTTAAACAACATATATCATTAAGGCAACCAGAACAGTCCAACTACAATAACAACATATGCATGAAAATGTGTTGGCTCTTATTATAAAAGAAGTGTAAGTCACAATCATACAATACACCATGTAAACCTACTAGCCCCATCAGTGGAATGTTACAACCACATCTGCCTGCTCCTCCAAAGAGATGTACTAACTATGTGCAGTGGAGAAGCCAAGGCGCATTACAATACTATCCAAGTCTTCTTCAAGATAGTCTTAGTAGAAGCTTGGCTGACTAAAATCCTATACAATGAGTTATGAGGGACTATTTATATCAAAGGGTGGGGTGACCCTTGACATTCCCCTTTGTGATATTTTAACTACCGTCATGACTCTTCACCTACTCTATGAATGTTACATCCAACTATTGACACTCGACTTACACTTGACATGACTCAACATTACAATACACATGTACTCATGTGAGACAACATGGCTTGAGCAAGCCTTGCAAGACATCACTGACACTTGGTCCACTGTGGTGTGACCAACTCTTTGACATGCTTGTGATGGTGAAGCTGGTGAGCTGATGCCAAGCTTGGTCGTTCATGATGGTGTGCATGTACCTCATGGTGACATCTTGCTGAAGCAAACTCTTGCCTCCATGTTGCAAATGGTGCATTGGTTCGGCCCCTTCATCCAACACGTCTGCTAACATGCGCATGGTCTTCTTGGGTACGGTTTGTAGAAATTCCCACTGTAGATCAATAGATTATGCAATATACTAAAGCAAAATACAAAATCTACTTCTACAACAAACTTGCGAAAGCTTAATCGAATATGAGAAAGATCAAATAGAACACATATAACCGAGAAAGAGAATTCAATCACACATGAACATAGAAGAATAACCCGGGGAAAGCCTAAGCCTAAATCTCCAATCTCTGTATTATCATACAAGTGGAAATATGTTCAGTATTACAAAAAGAATCAGCGCACAAGCTATCCCGCTTTCTCTGCAATCAAACAATTCAGCTCACAGACTGAATAGACACTAGATATGTTTTCCCTCAGCCCTCCAAGCCTCCTATTTCCTTGCGTAGTTTTTCTTGGGGTCCAATGATGCCACCTGTGTGATTGTCCTCGTCACGCACTAACTAAATTGAAGAAGTAACTGCACAATCTCTAAGGGATGAATTCCTTCTGCATGCAAGAGATATTCACAATGGAATATTCCTGCAACTGATAGTACACTGTCCCATCATTTGATCTCAACTGGGTCTCTGTCTGAACTGATATGCATGAGTTATTTATGAGAGAATATTCAGTTATCTGAAGTGCAGCAGTTACATGCATGCATGCATTAACTAACTGAACTCACAATTAATTCCACAAACTGTTGGAACTAATCTAACTGGACTTAACTCAGTTAACTGAGCCAACTAATTACAACTCAATATTACAACTCATCCTTATCTCTTTAACTGATGGATAAATTCCTCAATCAATGGAGAAACTATTGCATGTCCCCACATAGACTTCATGTTTGATTTTCTACAACTAATTAACTCAAGATGAATTAATTAATTATTTTACAAACCACTGCTAAGATCAAATTCGAATTTTTACTTCTCTATTTTAGTTCAGGGACTAACTAAAATAGGAAGGTATCCCGAAATGCTATTTATAGCAGTGCTAAATTTAGCACTTCTATATTTAGCATTTCTTATTGCTATTTTCAACACGGTTGAACCAGCAACACGCTGATGCATAGTGTCCGTGCTAATCTTTAAGTGTGTGCTGGTGGTCATGCGCATAAACTTGCCAAAGTGCATGTTCAACCCCAGTTGGACTTGTTTTCTTGTCTTCACCTTGGTGAGTGTGTTGAATGGGTTGTGTTGTCGCATAAAGTGTCTAGGCACCGCGACAATGCTCAGAGTAAGGGCTGTCACTCTTGATCCTTACTCACTCCATTTAAACTCTCTCATTGGCAAGTCAAGGGGGGTAGTCCCTAAGATAAATGGATGAAAAAACCTGTGGAACACGGGCTCTAGGAGATTTCAATGATGTACAATGTGATGAATGTAAATGGGTTTTGATTAACTCAGACGAATAGATTAAACACTAACGTAATCAAGACACGACTACAAGATAGAAACAATTATAGACCAGTGCCTTTAATTTGAATTAACCATAGATTAAGTAAGAAAGCAAGTCATTCAGAATAATTTTCCAATATGTGATGAATAGTGATAATCATGAATGATCAATATAAATGCCCGAAACTTTAACATGCAAGAGATTCCAGATTTAAAATGATTTTCATTAACTGCCCAGACCTAGATTCAATTAATTGTCTCCAATAATCAATATGATTTAGAAAAAAACATTTATCACACCTTGACCATAGAAGAATCATGAAAATTTAAGATTTAGCATTTAACATCAGAAACACCAAAGAACTTTAGATTAGCGTTTTAATTATTCTTTAGGAAATAACATCAATGTGAAAAATGAATAAGTAAAATAAATCAAAGGGTTAATGAATCAAAGTTTTAATGGGTTGTAGGCCACATTAAAATATTTTAATGTTAAAGCACAAGTCCTTTAATTTATTTTATTTTCATTCCCAAGTCACCAAAAATTATAAATCTTTTAGATTTTTAGAATTTTTTAATTTTTTACGATTTTTAATGTTTTAATGTTTTTGAGACCTTTTAGGATTTAAAAAAAAAAAAGTTACGATTTTTTTTTGAAACTTTTATAGTTTCTGGGTCAAAATTAAAATCATAAAAATAGAGAAATGCAATAAAATCAAATGAAAGTGGAAAAATAAATAGCCAAAACCATTGAAGCTTTTAATAAATGAATATAACTAAAGCATAGAATAAAAAAAATCAAATAATAAACTTAGACTAATTCATAACAATGAAAATAAAAAAGGGGAAAATCGAACTAACTAAAACCTAAACCACCAATATAAAATAAAAAGAACCTAAAATTACCTAACCTATCCTAATGTACATGTATACAAATATAAAAAAAAGGAAACACATTTTTGTCTTTGCTGTTGTGCAGGTAACGGAAGGGTTCGACGACAAAGTGAGGAGCTGAGGCAGCGAGGCTATGGAAGGTTGCGGATAGGAGATCGATGCAAGGAAAGGGCAACGGAACTCGACGGAGGAACAAGGCAGCGGCACAAATGTAGGTTTGGAGTAGAGAATGCGTGGAAGGGATGAGGAGCTGGAAGGAAAGGGTTTGCGTTTGCAGAGCTGAAGGCTATGCAAAGATTTTCTTGCAGGTTATGGAAGCTACATGGAAGTTGGAGAATGCGGCTGCTGCAAGGAGAGTTCGGGAAGCGTGAAAGGAAAGACAATGGCAGCAGAATGGAGGAGAAGCGGATAGGAAAAAAGGTGGATCTGCTGGGTAGCGAGATTAGAGAGGGTTTCAAATGGTTTGCCCAAAAATATTCGAAATTTTCTTGCAACAAAAAAAGAAAAAAAAGAAACCCCAGGTAGTAGACAGAAAGACGAGTGGTGCCCAATAAAACTCATAATTTCCCATATTTGAAATGTTGTATCTCTCTTTAAAATTTTGCCAGTGAAATCCTAAAAAAAAATCTTCCAAATAAAAACTAAATAAATTAAATTTAAAACCGTGGACTGCAAAATTCCTTCGAATAAAATTCCTGCGAAATGATGTAAATGAACTTCAGAGATCCAGATCTTACCCTTCAGGGCCTAGATCTAGATTCTGCACAGTTTAACTTTTGAGATCTGCGACTGTAAGACAACAAGAAACACCCAAATGATATATACAATGACCCAAAAACTAAAACCCAGAAAACCCAAGTAAGAAAACTGAAAAATAATTACAGATCTATGTACATGATTGGCAAATCTATCAGATTTAGGGAGTGTGATTCCAACTCCGCTCCCAAATATGATAATCTGAGGCTCTCAACAGCCATATATATCGATTTAGCACTGAAAAAATCATTTTTTTTTGAAATTTTAGAGGAGGTAATGAGCTCAAAACCTTTCATGCATCACCCATAAAAAATATCTTTTGATAAGCCCGAGATCAAATTAAGCCGGTCTCTTCAAAAAACACGAATCGGGAGTTGGCTGGTCCAACTGAAAACTTCTCTGAACTCCCGATGATCTAAAAATCAATACTTTCTTGCAAAACTCGATTCAACCATCAACATAGAGCGAGAAAACGATAATAAAATTTAGATGAATTGTTGGGCATGGAATCCCCCCACAACATGTTTTGGGGCTCAAAGCCCAAGTTTTGAGTATTATTGTGTAAAGACTCCGCGAATTGCTAGCGCAAATTGTATGTTAGTCATAGGGTTGTCCGCCCTAAGTTTTGAATGTAATGTCGACCTACCTATGGTCCACAGACCATGGGATTGTATAAATAGAGCGAGGATCTAAGTTGTAAAGATAACGAAGGATGGATAGGGGAACGGAGGAGTCTAGAAGATAGCGAGCATAGAACAAAGGTCTAAGTGCTTTGGGTCGTAGTAATAGGAAGAGGCTCTGCAACTGAGTGCGCAGAGGCCTTGTAGAGTTCGTAGCTGAGTGCGTGGACCCCTACAGCTGAGTGCACAGGGTGGAGTCGAGTCTGTAACCAAGGAAGAGGAATAATAAAGAGAAGTTTGATTCTAAATCTTGTGTATCTATTTTGAGTTATTATATGGTTGATATCTTTTGCAATTATACTGTTTTATTTATCGTGCACATTGATATGAATGGTGAATACTGTTAAGCATAACTAAACACATACAGATAAGCTAAGTAATCAACTAATTTCGAGTTAATAATAAGGGATTGGGTACTAACGTGGATCGAGCCGTGAGTAGGGCTGCGCGAAGACAGAATCATTGGTTGCACAGTACTGATAGGTGCGCGTAGCGACGTGCGCGTAGGGTCAAACCGAATACCACCGAAGATCATCAAGCATCTCTATGGTGCGGAAACCTAGTTCTAGCACTCTCCCATACTACTTCGGGTGAGATCTCAGCCCGTGCTCCGCGGACTGTTGCCAAAAGGGCCAGTAGTACCGGGATTTGTTTAGCTAAATCACCTCTGAACCTAGGTCAGGCCCCAACAAGAAACCAAATGGTTCCATTGCCGGGACTGGGATCTGCATAAGGGAGATCTGATGTCGTGTCACTGGAATCAAACCAAGAAAGAAATTGAAGGGTGGTTGGAGAAGAAGATTCACAAGTTTGCGACGCAAGAAAATAGGAATCCGTGAGTATCTAAGGAATAATGGTTGGAGTGCTACTTATATATGGAAATCCATGAAATTTTCTTTGTGTCCTTTCCTTCTGAGCTGTATGAGTGGATCGCGAAGCTAGCAGACAGTCAAGGAAGGTGTAGGCTCGACAAACCAATCGTGCGGAATCCGGAATTAGTGTGTATACTAGAAGCGTCAGGAGATAATATAAGGTGAGGTGTGGACCATTGGATCGATTGGATTATAGGAGGATTTATCACTGAGTTCGCGGTAGATATGACCATCAACTCCAGCGAGGTAGAAAAATGCTTCCTCAAATGGCCGCGAGGTAAGTATATTAAATCTTTGAATACCTGGATTAAGATGCTATTGTGCGAAAAGCGGGTTATGCGAATAAATTAATGTTTGGGACTACACGAATTGGGAAGATCAACAGAAACAGAAGTAGTGAAGGATTAGAAACTAGTCCCTTAATTTCACCCTCGCGGGAAAGTGAAGAAGAGATCGCGAAAGTTTCTCCAAGAAGCATGGTCAGTCTGATAAGGCAACGAATTCTGCGCTTACACCTCCATCTACACCACCACCCGTCTCACCCTATTCACCTTCATCTCCACCCACCCCACCTCTGCCACCATCAGAGTTCAGTATGGCGGGTGCGATCAAACTGTCGGTATTCAGAGGAGTAGGGAACGAAGGTCTGAATCAATTCTGGTTCATGGTAAGGGCGGTATGGGAAGCACAAGGAGTCATGGATGACAATATAAAGAAGGCTACGCTGGTAAGCGCGTTGCAGGATCGCACATTAACATGGTACATTAAGCATTCTAATGACCATCCCAACGGAGGAATTGTAGAGATCCAGGCCGCGCTGAACATGGAATTTAGTAGGCCATAGTCGGAGACACAGTCAATTATCAGTTTAAGGAAATCGTGATGCTCCTGGGAAAGACCCCCTGGGATCTGGACCATAGGTTGAAGAGTATGATTCGTGAAACCAACATGACTTTGATGGATGGACAACACCGCGCCTAGTTTGTAGCGTCATTAACACTGCATTTAAGGACGACGCTGTCACAACAAAAGCTTTCCACCCAGATCAAAGCCTTGGAGATGGCAATGAGATTGCATGAGACCCCTATACAAGATCTTGGTCTGGGAGTCCAACAAATCCATGTGCAACTGCAAAATTTGTGTCTGGAAATGCAAAGTTTGAAACAGGATAGGACACCTCGGCCAGAGGCGCGCGAGGAGGTATGGTGCATAAAATGCAAAGGCTAGGGGCATGATAAGGACCACTCTCCAGTATTCACGAATTACTTGGCGGGAGGAGGGCCAATGTTGTTAATACCTAAGGAACAAGCAAGACCAAGCGGGTCGCCTGCACTATGGTGCGCAATCTGTCAGATAGGAGGAAAACACACTATGGATAATAGCCATCTATTGCAGAAGTATACACAGACGTCCCATTAATTGTTTTGTAATTTCTACAGGTCGGTAGGCCATGATGAACTCACCTGCAGAACCTACAAACTAATGATGGATCGGACTCCTGCCTACAGGGTACAGATCGAAACACGAGCCCTCAACCCAAATGCAGGAATGGCTTGTGCTAGATTTCAGGGGCGCGGATGAGGTCGAGGAGGAATGGGACCAGGAAGTGGTCATGGACAACCAATTTGTTACAATTGCAGAGGGCCAGACACTATGCCCGCGATTGTACAAATCCAACAAGGACATCATGTTTGTAATGTACTCAGTTTGATCATGAGGCAGAGGATTGCCCAACATTAATAGCGAGGCTATGCAAAAAAGGGGTACTCTAGCGTCCTCCGACTCAGAATTTGCAAATGATGAGGTATGAGCCACGCGAAGAAGACCCGAATGTAAATGTAGTGCTCAGAAGCGGTATCATCACTGGAGATGATAAAGGGAAGCAGTCAGAAGAAAGTGCGTGGGTTCGGAAGGCTGCTACAAAGGAACCTGAATTTGATTTAGAACGCGCGATGGAGACATTCATGGAAGCTAAGAAGAGCTTCACGGAGGCCTCCACTTAAGGTAGTAAGGATCAAGTAGAACCAGGGATGGATCCTTCAATGCTCACTACCTTTCCGGAGACGTGCATGAAGCTGCTGCGCAACAACAAGGTGGTAAAAGGACTACAAGAACTTATCACTTGGTGTGCGGGGTTAGGATAACCGTGAGTGGTTCAGAAACTTGGAAAGCATGCATTGCGCACAGGGAGGGAAATGAGGTTGACTGTGCAAATCAGCGAGTATGAAATGGATAAGGTAATCCTAGATCTCGGACCGGACGCGAATGTACTGCTGAACTAAACATGGGAACGCATGGGTAGACCCACACTACAATGGTCGCCTGTTCAATTGCGAATGGCGAACCAGTAGAAGATCCTCCCCATGGGGAGATTGCAAGGGGTAACAGTGGATATTCAAGGTGCGAGTGCGTTGGTAGATTTTGAAGTGACAGAGATTGTTGATGACAAGAATCCCTATCCAGCGCTACTAGGAATAGACTGGGCCACTGATATGAATGGAGTCATAAATCTGAAGAAGCTGCAAAATGATTTTTGAAAAAAAGTCATTACGCATAGTAGTACTGCTAGATCTGGCCGAAGAAGCGCGATACACTGAACCAGTGCATGACGATGATAGTGATGATGATCTCGATTGCATCTACAAGATAACCGCGTGAGAACAGGACTGGGTGAACCCAACTGCAGATGGTAGGATTTCATGGGAGTGCGAAAGCTCCTGCACTTCAGATTCAGATGAGGAAACAGAGCGATGGAAAAATTGGCTGCACGAAGTAACAATGCTTAATTGCAACATGATGGTTAGATCATTGCGCTACGTGACAATAGAGGTAAGGGATCTGCCTAGGTATGATGGGTTGACAGTGGTGGATGAATTCCTGGACAAATTTGAAAGCGCAGTACCAGAAAAACAACAGTTCGATGCTCTGAAATGGGCACTGCGCGCGACACTCATAAGGTTGTGGGGTACACATCAGGGAAGTTTTAAGGACTGGCGCAGATGCTAGAGGATGATGCGCCTACGATTTAGAAAACCACAGCTAAGGATGAGAGCCGGTTACGAGGGGCAAAGCAACTTGCGCGCCCACCTTTCTCGATGGGTACAGACATGTGACATGTAGCCCGCACAAGCGCACACCACTCCCAGAATAGAGAATCAGAACAAAACGTAGCAGCAGGAAAGGCGAAGTGCGCCAAGGATTATCCATGGAGAAGCATTCGACAGGGTGTGTGAAGTGCTGAACAGGGTTCACCAGGTGAGATGCACTGACTAGGACCTGTGCGTACCAGCGGTTTGATGGGCCTATGGGACCATATGCAAAACCCTGACCGCGAAAACAATTCCAAGGAGGCAGATTGAAGTAAGGACCGTAATCTCTAAGGAGCAGACGAAGATGAATCCACACAAAATAGCACCCACAGGTGTGACAGTGCACGAATCCCAGGACGATGAAATCACCCAGCTACGCGAAGCAGAACACATAAGACATCAGGAAGCCATTCGGCAAAGGAACCTTAAACTTCGCGAACTCGAAAAGGACCAGGTACGGCTAAGGAAGAAAAGCAATTTGATGGACACAGAGGTCAAGAGGTTGGAAAACGAGATCAAGGGAGCATGTCTCGTCGATAAAGCAAGGATGGAAAGGCAAGGTGCGGGTGATCATATTAATGAATTAGAAGACTATCACCGAGAATTAATTAGTCTACTGTCATGGCTAGGACCGTATATCACCAAACATAGTAACTAGGGGGGCGCACTACAAATAGTAGGGCGTGCGGCGCCGATCACCACGATGACACATGAGGATTTTCTGCGGACTATACTAGAGGGCAAGATGGAGCCTCGCACAGGTGGTGCGACCACCTGACTAGCCGTAGAAAGAACAGTCTTAGCACTCCAGGCAGCTGAAAGGGAGCGCGGGACTATAAACTATCCTGCTGGGAAGCTGCGCACTCAACTAGGTGCGCGCAGGAACAACCTGTCACAAGGTTCACGCTCGCGCATGGAGGGATGTGCTACCGTGCGGGTGGGTTGGGAAGTGACCATTGGTGTCACTGTTCATGATGGGATGTTCGATTTGAGGCCAAATGGAGCGGGTGACGGGCATTTAAGATAAGAGTTATGGCCAAGATTTCGGAAAATCTGCTGCCAAGAAAGCATTGATGGCTCGGAATTGGGGGAACGGTCAAATTTGAATTCAAAAGGTGCTATAAAACTCCAAGGGCTAGCCAGCGGATAACACTTGGAAATTTGAGCATTGAGCGGTTGAGCAGAGCACAAAGTGTTGAAAGCCGAGTGATAATAGGGCCCCTGAGTTTGCGAGGGACAAAATACTGTGTAGAAATGATGATGACCACTAAGGATGGATTGGGAATCGAGGAAGGAACCACTGGCGAGGCCGCACAGACCCCCATGGTACAGGATGTTGCTGAAGGCGTTGGGGTTGTAACAGAAATCCCCAAATCACCCTGGACACCGAGACCGAAGAAAGATAAGCAGGCAATGGGACCAATACGTATGTTCTCGAGGAATCCGCGGCACAGTAAGTTATCAATGGAAAAAAAAGGAAAAGCAATTACCATTGAAACCAATGAAGAGGAAGAAGACTTGCAGGCCTTGATTGCCACCACAGAGGAAGAAGAAGACGTGGAGGAAGACATCCAACCATTGCGCTCTGCAGCAAAATTTCCCACGTATGTCCCTCCGCGGAAAGGGAAAGCCAAAGTACCAAAGGATCTGGATGCAACGAAGAGTGCACTCCAGACCCCGCTCCTCCCTGATGGAATTACCTTCGAGGGTCCGCTTCTAGGACGCGTGCCCACCTTGAAATTTGAAGACTAGGACCTCGCGGACAACGAGAAGTTCCCACACTTAGAAACGACAAACCTAATGAAACAGAATATGGAGTGGTTGACGATAATGTTAGCGCCGCGAAAATGGCTACGCGGTGTGGAAAAGGCTGGGTTGCTTCATCTGTTATGGATACCACATTTCCACTGTGCACCCATCACCATTTTCGTCATCAGGTAGCTACTTTTCCTGGTGCATGATGGGTACTTATGGATGGAGGAGCCTATTCCCATCACGACAGATCTCATCCACCAAATTTCTTGGCTTCCCTGTAAGGGAAAGGACCCCGCGACGATAGTAGGGAAAAGCAATGACTTGGCTCTCGCAGAGGCCATGAAGAAAAAATATAAGATCGAGAAGAAAAAGAGGGGTTACGCTATCACCAATATCAAGGATAAAGGGGTGCGCATAGCCACCCAACTCCTGGCTGGTAAAGTAATGAGAAAATGTCGTGGCAATGAAGTACCAGCGCTGGTAGTTGCGTTGGCCGAACAATGTGTGGAAGGGGTCCAGTTCAACTAGGCCGAGTTCCTCTGCGAAGAGTTTTTTCTCAACTGCTAGGAGACCTAGGAACAATGTAAGACCTTCCACTATGTGTGGTTGCTCTTATCCATCTTGATGGTAGCAGGAGAACTGCTAGAGGACAGCCAGTTCCCGAGCATTGGCCGAGACTTACCAGAGGCCATGAAGTACGCTTCGCTCTGGGCCACTAAGGATGCTTAACAAATTCGCGATACCAAGATTTTCTGGGTGCTCATGGAGGCAAGCATTCGAATGTGGATTAATAGGATGGCGCGCCTGTCCCCCACAGTGCACAATAGTCTGTAGAGTTTTGCAGACTTAAAGGAAGAAATGCACAATATCTACATCAAAGCGCGAAAGGATCCAGTGTAGCAGTGGACAAAGCTCCCATTCATAGCCACTGACGACGCGATCTTTACGGTGTTAGAGACATGGCCTCTCGAGTGGCGCGCCCTGGATTTTGCGGAGATGGAGAAGATAGTAGCACAGAAAAAGAAGGATGATGCCAAGCTGCACGTCACCCAACTAGCCGAGAAAAGGCGCAACGAAAAAGTGGTAGCCGAGGTTACGGTAGCCCGCGAAGCATTACAGGTAGCTGCGGAGCAAAAGAAGGCAGCCGAAGCAGCAGCAACAGTGTAGACAGCAGAGGCCGAAACAGTGCAGGCAGAGGAGGGCGAAGCAGTGTCTGCAGGACAGGAGGCAGAGGACACGGACCTTGCAGAGGAGAGCGTTTACCCAGGAACCACCTCGATCCAACTCAAACGGTCGTGCGTTGCAGAAATATTAGGTCCAAGAAAAAAGGTCAAGGCGTTGAAGCTGGCCATCGACATGATCACCTTAACTGAAGGTGACCTCCATGAAATCGGCAAGACGGTTCACGATGTCACTAGTGAAGTGCTCCAAGACTTTATGACGGAGCAGCAGAATGTGTTGGGGGCCCTTAGGATGCAGCTGCAGGAGTTAAAGGTGCGCCCCCCTCAGGAAGGTATCCTGTCTACCCACGTCGCAGCGGGCACTTCAACAACAGAACAGATGTTGCGCACGAGGATGGACAACACAATAATGTTGCCAAAAGGAGCGTTGGTATCAGCGGACAAGATGGACCGAATGATAGTTAGCATGATGAAAGGCCTTGGCCTTAATCTAGCTACCCTTCCCCGGGAAATGCTCTATCAGCTATAGGATGGAATAATAGCAGAGCTGCGTGCTAGGGAGAGCCGTGCGATCCAAGTTATGAGTGAGCAGAATATTAATATAGAACAACTTAGCTTGCAGCATGACAAGTTGGTGTCGCAGAACAAATAGTTGGTGTAGACGGTAGATCTACAGGTAGAAGTGTGGATTCACAGTTTAGCAAGTGGAGTGCGCGATGCCAGAGAAGAGACAACAAAGGTGCAACTAGAGCTGAATCTCCAGATTACCAAGTTGCGGTTGAAGGCACAACCTTCCACTCCCCTATAGGTCAGAGAGCAGCGTGCCAATGCTATTGTCGCAAGGATGGAAGAGACTAGAGGTGCAGTGCACGACTGTACCAACATGTTGGAGCAGGTGCTTGAGGTCCTCACGAAATTGCAGGAGGACCCCAACATTCAGTAGCCGGAGATCGAGGCTCGCGAACTCTAGCAACAATATGACAACATCAGGGGGACTACGCAGACAGTAGTCCTTACTCAGTGGCTTGCACGGATGCAGCAAGCCAAGGCATTAAAGGAACAGGTGGATGCGGCGTGCCATAAGGAAGCCGTTCTCAAAGCTCGCGTCCAGCGATGGATTGACAAAGCCTTCACAATCACAACAGATATTGAAGGAAAGATTGCGCAGATTCACGGGATGCATGCACAGATGCAACGTAGCACGTCGGAAACAGAGGGCTCAGAAGACAGAATGCAACAGGTTTAGCAGGAAGCCGCTTAGTGCATTGCCGACATTCAGGCCGTTTGGGACCAACTGGAGGGACTCTGCGCCAAGATCGCTGCGTCAACAAAGTGACTTGAGGATGAGTCACGATGTTTGTGTTGGGGGCATGTTGGGCATGGAATCCCCCCACAACATGTTTTGGGGCTTAAAGCCCAAGTTTTGAGTATTATTGTTGTAAAGACTCTGCGAATTGCGGGCGCGGAGTGCAAATTGTATGTTAGAGTCATAGGGTTTTACACCCTAAGTTTTGAATGTAGTGTTAGCCTACCCATGGTCCGTGGACCATGGGATTGTATAAATAGAGGGAGGCTCTAAGTTGTAAAGATAACGAAGGATGGATAGAGGAACAAAGGGAGTCTAGAAGATAGCGAGCATAGAGCAAAGGTCTAAGTGCTTTGGGTTGTAGTAATAGGAAGAGGCTTTGCAGCTGAGTGCGCAAAGGCCTAGTAGAGTCCGCAACTAAGTGCGCGGACCCCTGCAGCTGAGTGCGTAGGGCAGAGTCGAGTCTGTAACCAAGGAAGAGGAATAATAAAGAGAAGTTTCATTCTAAATATTGTGTATCTGTTTTGAGTTATTATACGGTTGATATCTTTTGCAATTATACTATTTTATTTATCGCGCGCACTGATATGAATGGTGAATACTTTTAAGTATAACTAGACACATGCAGATAAGCTAAGTAGTCAACTAATATCAGGTTAATAATAAGGGATTGGGTACCAACGTGGATCAAGCTGCGAGTAGGGATGCATGAAGACAACATCATTGGCTGCGCAGTACTGATAGGTGCGCGTAGCGACATGCGCGCAGGGTCAAACCGTGGACCACCGAAGATCATCAGACATCTCTAGGGTGCGGAAACCTGGTTCTAGCACCCTCCCATACTACTTTGGGTGAGACCTCAGTCCGCGCTCCGCGGACTATTGCCGAAAGGGCCAGTAGTATTGGGATTTGTTTGGCTAAATCACCTCTGAACTTGGGTCAGGCCCCAATAAGACAACAAATGGTTCCATTGCCGGGACTGGGATCTGCATAAGGGATGTCTGATGTCGTGTCACTAGAATCCAACCAAGAAAGAAATTGAAGGGTGGTTGGACAAGAAGATTCACGAGTTCGCGACACAGGAAAATAGGAATCCGTGAGTATCTAAGGAACAGTGGCTGGAGCGCTACTTATATACGGAAATCCACAAAATTTTCTTTGCGTCCTTTCCTTCTGAGATTTATGAGTGGATCGCGAAGCTAGCAGACAATCAGGGAAGGTGTGGGCTCAATAAACCAATCTTGTGGACTCCAGAATTAGTGCACAGACTAGAAGCGTCAGGAGATAAGATCACGCGAGGTGTGGACCATTGGCTTGATTGGATTATAGGAGGATTTATCACTGAGTTCGCGGTAGATACGACTGTTAGCTACAGTGAGGTAGAACGACGCTTCCTCAAAGGGCCACGAGGTAAGTATATTAATTCTTTGAATAGCTGCATTAAGATGCCATTGTGTGAAAAGTGGGTTATGTGGATAAATTAATGTTTGGGGCTACACAAAGTGGGAAGATCTACAGAAATGGAAGTAGTGAAGAATTAGAAACTAGTCCCTCAATTTCACCCTCACAGGAAAGCGAGGAAGAAATCGCGAAAGTTTCTCCGAGAAGCGCAGTCAGTTTGATAAGGCAACGAATTCCGCGCTTACCACCTCCACCTACATCGCCACCCGTGACACCCTCTTCACCTTCATCTCCACCCACCCCACCTCTGCCACCACCACATTTCAGTATGGCGAGTGCGATCAAACTGTTGGTATTCAGAGGAGTAGGGAACGAAGATCTGGACCAATTCTGGTTCGTGGTAAGGGCGGTATGGGAAGCACAAGGAGTCATGGATGAAAATATAAAGAAGGCTATGTTGGTAAGCGCGTTGCAGGATTGCGCATTAACATGGTACATTAAGAATTCTAATGACCATCCCAACACAGGAATTGCAGAAATCCAGGCCATGCTGAACAGGGAATTTAGCAGGCCAAAGTCGAAGACACAATCAATTATTGGGTTTAGGGAAATCGTGATGCTCCCGGGCAAGACCCCCTGGGATCTGGAATAGAGGTTGAAGAGTATGATTCGCGAAGCCAACATGACTTTGACTGATGGACAACACCGTGCCTAGTTTGTAGTGTCATTAACACCACATTTAAGGATGACACTGTCGTAACAAAAGATTTCCACCCAGGTTGAAGCCTTGGAGATGGCAATGAGATTGCATGAGACCCCTATACAAGTTCCTGGTCTGGGAGTCCAACAAATCCATGCACAACTGCAAAATCTGTGTATGGAAATGCAGAGTTTAAAACAGGACATGACACCTTGGCCAGAGGTGTGCGAGGAGGTATGGTGCATAAAATGCAAAGGCCAGGGGCATGACAAGGACCACTCTCTAGTATTCGCGAATTACTTGTCGAGAGGAGGGTCGATGCCGTTAAGACCTGAGGCACAAGCAGGACCAAGCGTGGCGCTTGCACTATGGTGCGCGATCTGTCAGATAGGAGGAAAACACACTACAGATAATTTTCATCTGTTGCAGAAGTATACGTAGACGTCCCAAAAATTATTTTGTAATTTCTGTAGGTTGGTAGGCCATGATGAACACACCGGCAGAAGCTACGAACTAATGATGGATTAGACTCCTTCCTACAGGGTATAGACCGAAACATGAGCCCTCGACCCAAATGCAGGAATGGCATGCACTGGATTTTAGGGGCATGGGTGAGGTCGAGGAGGAATGGGACCAGGAAGGGGTCGCGGACAACTAATTTGTTTCAATTGCAGAGGGCCAGGGCATTATGCCTGCGATTATACAAATCTAACGAGGACATCATGTTTGTATTGTACTCAGTTTGATCATGAGGCAAAGGACTGCCCAACATTGATAGAGAGGTTGCGCAAAAAAGGAGTACTCCAGCCTCCTCTGACTTAGAATTTTCAAATGATGAGGTCTGAGCTGCGTGAAGAAGACCCAAATGTAAACATAGTGCTCAGAAGTGGTATCACCACTAGAGATGATAAAGGGAAGCAGCCAGAATAAAGTTCGTGGGTTCGTAAGGCTCCTACAAAGGAACCTTAATTTGATTTAGAACGGGCGAAGAAGACATTTATGGAAGCTAAGAAGAGCTTCACGGAGGCCTCCACTTCAGGTAGTAAGGATCAAGTAAAACCAGGGATGGATCCTTCAATTCTCACTACATTTATGGAGACATGCATGAAACTGCTGCGCAATAGCAAGTCAGTAAAAGGACTACATGAACTTATCACTAGGTGCATGGGGTCAGGAGAACTGCGCGTGGTTCGGAAACTTGGAAAGCATGCATGCGCATAGGGAGGGAAATGAGGTTGATTGCGCAAATTGGCGAGTATGAAATGGATCAGGTAATCCTGGATCTTGAATCGGACGCGAATGTACTACCGAAACAAACATGGGAACGCATGGGCAGACCCACACTACAATGGTCTCCTATTCAATTGCGAATGGCGAACCAGCAGAAGATCCTCCCCATGGGGAGATTGCAAGGGGTAACGATGGATATTGAAGGTGCGAGCGCGTTGGCAGATTTCGAAGTGATAGAGATTGTCGACGACAACAATCCCTATCCTGCGCTACTAGGAATAGACTGGGCCACCGATATGAACAGAGTCATAAATCTGAAGAAGCGTAAAATGATTTTTGAAAAAAAAGTCATTATGCGTAGTAGTACCGCTAGATCCGGCTGAAGGAGCGCGATACACTGAACCGATGTGCGATGATGATAGTGATGATGATCTCGATTGTATCTACAAGATAACCATGCGAGAACAGGACTGGGTGAACCCAACTGCAGATAGTAGGATTTTGTGGGAGTGCGAAAGCTCCTACACTTCAGATTCAGATGAGGAAATAGAGCAATGGCAGAATTGGTTGCATGAAGTAACAACACTTAATTGCAGCATGATGGTTAGATCACTGTGCTACGTGACAACAGAGGTAAGGGATCTGTCTAGGTATTATGGGTTGACAGTGGTGGATGAATTCCTGGACAAATTTGAAAGCATAATACCAAAATAGCAGCGGTTTGATGCTCTGAAATGGGAACTGCGCGCGATGCCCACAAGGTGGTGGGGTACACATCAGGGAAGTTTTGAGGACTAGCGTGGATGCAAGAGGATGATGTGCCTATGATTTGGAAAACCCCAGCTAAGGATGAGAGCCGGTTACGAGGGGCAAAGCAACTTGCGCACCCACCTTTCCCGATGGGTATAGACATGTGACATGCAGCCCGTACAAGCGCACACCACTCCCAGAATAGAGAATCGGAACAAAACGCAGTAGCAGGAAAGGCAAAGCACACCAAGGATTATCCACAGAGAAGCATTCGACAGGGTGTGCGAAGTGCTAAATAGGGTTCACCAGGTGAGACGCACTGACTAGGACCTACGCGTACCAGCGGTTCAATGGGTCTATGGGACCATATGCAAAACCCTTATTGTGAAAACAATTCCAAGGAGGTAGATAAAGTAAGGACCCTAATCTTTGAGGAGCAGGAAAAGACGAGTCCACACGAAATAACACCCACAGGTGTGATAGTGCGCGAAGCCCAGGACGAGGAAATCACCCAACTACTTGAAGCAGAACACATAAGACTTCAGGAAGCCATTCGGCAAGGGAACCTTAGACTTTGTGAACTCGAAAAGGACTGGGTATGGCTAAGGAAGAAAAGAAATTTGATGGATGTAGAGGTCAAGAGGTTGGAAAAAGAAATCAAGGGAGCATGTCTCGTCGATAAAGCAAGGATGGAAAGGCAAGGTGTGGGTGATCATGCTAATGAATTAGAAGACTATCGCCGAGAATTAATTAGTCTGCTACCATGGCTAGGACCGTATATCACCAAATGTAGTAACCAGGGGAGCGCACTACAAACAGTAGGGCGCACGGTGCCGATCACCACGATGACAGATGAGGATTTTACATGGACTATACTAGAGGGCGAGATGGAGCTTCGCACAGGTGGTGCGACCACCTGACTAGCCGTAGGAAGAACAGTCTTAGCACTCCAGGCAGCTGAAAGGGAGTGTGGGACTATAAACTATCCTGATGGGAAGCTGCGCACACCTAAATAGCCTGTCACAAGGTTCACGCCCGTGCATGGAGGGATGCGCTGCTGGTGGTGGGCTGGGAAGTGACCATTGGTGTCATTGTTCATGACGGGATGTCTGATTTGAGGACAAATGGAGCAGGCGACAAGCATTTATGAGAAGAGTTATGGCCAAGATTTCGGAAAATCTGCCGCCAAGAAAGCATTGATGGCCTGGAATTGGGGGGAAAGGTCGAATTCGAATTCAAAAGGTGCTATAAAACTCTAAGGGCTAGCTAGTGGATAACACTTGGTCATTTGAGCATTGAGCAGTTGAGCAAAGCACAAAGTGTTGAGAGCCGAGTGATAATAGGGCCCCTGAGTTCACGAGAGACAAAATACTGTGTAGAAATGATGATGGCCACTAAGAATGGATTGGGAATCGAGGAAGGAACCGCCAACGAGTCCTCGCAGACCCCCATGGTACAAGATGTTCCCAAAGGCGCTTGGGTTGTAATAGAAATCCCCAAATCACCGCAAATGCCGAGATCAAAGAAAGATAAGCAGGCAATGGGACCAGTACGTATGTTCCTAAGGAATCCATGGAACAGTAAGTTATCAATGGCAGAAAAAGGAAAAGCAGTTACCATTGAAATCGATGAAGAGAAAGAAGACTTGTAGGCCTTGATTATCGCCGCAGTGGAAGAAGAAGACGCGGAGGAAGACATCTAACCATTGCGCTCTATAGAAAAATTGCCTGCATATGTCCCTCCGCAGAAAGGGAAAGCCAAAGTACCAAAGGATCTGGATGCAACGAAGAGTGCACTCTAGACCCCGATCCTCCCCGATGGAATTACCTTCGAGGGTCTGCATCTAGGACGCATGCCCACCCTGAAATTTGAAGACCGGGACCTCGCGGACAGCAAGAAGTTCCCACACTTAGAAACAACGAACCTAATGAAACAAAATACGGAGGGGCCGAAGATAACGTTAGCGCCGCGAAAATGGCTGCGGGGTGTGGAAAAGGCCAGGTTGCTTCATCTGCTATGGATACCACATTTCCACTGTGCACCCATCACCATTTTTGTCATCAGGCAACTGATTTTCTTGGTGCATGATGGGTACTTATGGATGGAGGAGCCTATTCCCATCACGATAGATCTCATCCACCAATTTTCTTGGCTTCCCTATAAGGGAAAGGACCCCGCGACGATAGTAGGGAAAAGCAGCAACTTGGCTCTCGCAGAGGCCATGAAGAAAAAATATAAGCTCAAGAAGAAAAAGAGCGGTTACGCTATCACTAGTATCAAGGATAAAGGGGTGCACATAGCCACCCAACTCCTGGCCGGTAAAGTAATGAGAAAATGTCATGGCGATGAAGTACCAACGCTGGTAGTTGCGCTAGCTGAACAATGTGTGGAAGGGGTCCAGTTCAATTGGGCCGAGTTCCTCTGCAAAGATTTTTTTCTCAACTTGTAGGAGGCCCAGGAATAGGATAAGACCTTCCACTACACGTGGTTTCTCTTATCCATCTTGCTAGTAGCAGGAGAACTGCCAAAGGACAGCCAGTTCCTGAGCATCAACTGAGACTTACCAGAGGCCGCGACGTACGCTTCACTCTGGGCCACCAAGGACGTGAAACGAATTCGTGATACCAAGATTTTCTAGGTGCTCATGGAGGCAAGCATCTAAATGTGGATTAATAGGAGGCCGCGCTTGTCCCCCATAGTGCACAATAGTCTATAGAGTTTTGTAGACTTCAAGGAGGACATTCACAATATCTACATCAGAGCGCAAAAGGATCCGGCACAGCTGTGGACAAAGCTTTCCATTCATAGCCACTGACGACGCGATCTTTATGGTGTTAGAGACATGGCCTCTCGAGTGGTGCGCCCCAGATTTGGTGGAGATGGAGAAGATAATAGCGTAGAAAAAGAAGGATGATGCCAAGCTGCGCGTCACCCAACTGGCCAAGAAAAGGTGCAATGAAAAAGCGGCAGCCAAGGTTAGGGTAGCCCGTGAAGTGGCACAGGCAGCCGCGGAGCAAAAGAAGGCAGCTGAAGCAGCAACAACAGTGCAGACAATAGAGGCCGAAATAGTGTAGGTAGAGGAGGGCCAAGCAATGTTTGCAGGATAGGAGGTAGAGGACAGGGACCTTGCAGAAGATAGCATGGACCCAGGAACCACCTCGACCCAACTCAAACGGCCACGTGTCGCAGAAATATCAGGTCCAAGAAAAAAGGTTAAGGCCTCGATGCCACGAGTATGGCTGTGAGTAGGGTTGCGCAAAGACAGCATCACTAGCTACGTAGTACTGATAGGTGCACGTAGGGTCAAACCGCGGACCACTGAAGATCATTAGACATCTCTAGGGTGCAGAAACCTGGTTCTAGCACCCTCCCATACTACTTCGGGTGAGACCTCAGTCCACGTTCCACGGACTATTGCCAAAAGGGCCAGTAGTACTGGGATTTGTTTGGTTAAATCACCTTTGAACCTGGGTTAGGCCCCAACAAGCCAACAAGAATAGAGATACCTACTATTATATTCAAAACTTAAATTATCATTCAAACCCTAGCAACTGAGCAAGATAGCTATGCTCAAATCACACTTCAAAAAGCTATCATCAATGGCTAAAAAGAAATCTATGCATGAAAATGACACATCTTACAGTATTTCCACGAAGAGTAACACCAGCAGAAATTAAACCCAAAAGTCTTTCTTATTTGCTCATAAAAAGAATACAAGAGAGCTTTTCGCTTAGTACACGATCAAAAGATTGGATGAATTGACTGACAAATGACCTCCTATTTAAAGATAAATCCTCCAACAGTAGTTCGAGTGCTCCTCATCAAAGCAATCTCGACCGTTGAAGAGGATCAAAATTTCTTTTAATCTCATTCGTCGAAATTTTAAATTATTGAGGAAATTCGAATTTTTCAATTAAATGCATTTTAATGAATTCAAAAATTTAATTTTTGAATTAATTTCCTCAAAATTTTGACTTTGACTTAACCCCAGGGACCAAAGGCTTAAAATTTAGCAAAATAATTAATTTACCTTAGTCCCTGGACCTCTTAAAATTTAATTTTTTAAGGACCAATGAATTTTGCCTTTGGAGAATTTAAATTTACTCAGGACCTAGAATTAATGAAATTTCTGGCTTAGGATTTTAATTAATTTTGGCTAGAAAGTTTAATTAATTAACCTATGAAGGGATAAATTATTTTTCTAACCCTTAAGACACTTTACATCATGATTTTTAAATTTTTTACATCTAAAGGGGGAAAACCCATTTGCAAGAGACCCTCACAGACTACCCAGTTCTGCGTCACAGATATAATCTAGCAGATTAAGCTATTTGTAATAAAATAACCTAACCAAATAGTTAGGATTATTCCCAAATCACTTTTACATAGACTCGATCTAGAACAGTAGGACTCCCCTACGATCCTAGTGACAAAATCCATTCTGGCTTTCGGGTAAGGCTGAAGGAAAACTTTGCCGACCATCCGAGAATGGATCAGTGAGACAAAAAAACCTTCCGGGAATGTAGATCGTCACCAGAAAAGTAAGTTTACCTAGGTGATTACATACACGAACGGATCTACTGAGATTATTTACATTATACACATGCAGAATGGGTTTACATTATAAGATAATGACCAAGCTGATGATGATAGTTGGATGGCAGGAACACATCGATCAGGCGCTATCCATTTTGCAAAAAAAGGGGGTGTACTACTATGGGTCGTTGACATGTAGTGGTCAACAGGTTGGATTGCATGCATGCGATCAATGACATGCATGCTGCTAGATCCTTTGCATACGATTAACAACACTTCTCACCATGTTTGCTCTGTTTCAGCTGCTGGGATGGATCCTTAACTTGTATTGGCACAGTTTCATCCACGAGTCCATGTTGCGCCCATTGCTATTCCTGTTCCTATTGCAACTCATTGGACTGTCTGTGCAGCTTCATGTTCTTCCTAAGTTGTTGCTTCAACACATGCAACTCCTTCTTGGTCCCATCTTCTGCCTTCACGTAATCTTCATGTCATGCCATCACTTCATAGCCTGAGTCTCCAAAGTTTCTTTCATTATCAGTGAATCTGCTTGATCTTGCAACTTTGATCCACCTCTAGGTTGTCAACAACCTTCCTCTTGCATTTGTTGTGTTCATTGCATTCGATACGCTGCCTTTAGCTACTGTTCATGATGTTGTTCACTGTGATGCTGCTGCTTGATGTCCTTGTCCATGAACAACTTGATGTATTCGTGAGTAGGTAAGACCATGGACACTTGTTCTACTGCATCCCTAAGCATGCTTTGAACGGTGTCTTCGACTATGATCTCTTGGAAACCATTGTACCTGTACTACTGAGAGGAAAATGAACACCTGTGATACCTGGAGACATGGAAACACTCATAGAAAACAATTTGTCAGTTGAAAACCAAAATGAACACGAGAACTAACTTGCAACATAGCTGGGTGAATGATCATGAGGGTTGCGCAATTTCGGCCGGGAGGTTGGGAGGCCGACTGCAAAGACTGCACAAGGCATGGTCTGGGCTGCTGGGAGACTTACTGACTACTGGAACTGCGCAATGCATAGTTTATTTGGGTAGTTGGCTGTTGGGATTGCGGAATGAGAAATCCTAGCTAGGAAGGACTGCTAGCCCAAGGGTAGATTTGCGCAAATTTTTGGGCCAAGCAACCATTGACCTCCAGAAATGTGTAGTTTAGTCTAGGAGGCTAGTGTTGGGCCAAAATGTACGAATCTAGAGAGGTAGGTGAGCCTTCCTTCTACATATTGCTCAATGAAGCCTTGGTGAAGGAAGAGCCCGAGCCAAGATTGGCCCGACTCGCCGATAGGCAACTGAAAGTGAGTAAGTCAATGAATGCATAGTGACACCAAGTGATAACAAAAGTGATTAACAGTGCATGCAAAACATGAATTAAGGATTCGGTAAACAGATCAACATGGATGTGGGTGAGGCAGTTTGCTAGTTGGGCAAACGTCTATGCAAAATAGTTTCATGCATGTGACAGTAGTGAGATAGCAATGGAAATTGAAACAGAGCTAGGACAAGCTAGAATATATGTAAACGAAAACATGCATTCAAAGAAATCAATAAAACAACACTTACACAAGTGAATACACAAAAAGCGACAAAAACGTTGAAAAAGACAAGCTGAGGCCACTTACCTGTGAATAACTGAGCCAGATGTGTCGAAGAGTCCTGGATGTGCTGCGAGATGTCAGAGCTCCAAGATCAATGTGAATGCATGAGATATGATGTGTCGAATCAATAAGTTTGGTCTCAAGATGCGCATGCCACAAATCTAGGAAAAAGCGACACTTGGAGGGAAACTTCTAAAAGAACTTTGCAAGTAATCCCTGACTGCCAAAAATGGCTCCCTGAATCATGGGATGTCTTTTGAATGTTGCCTCTTGCTATTTTGGGAAGATCAAGTCATGCATGCATGCAAGTCAATTTTCCTCCATGCTGGGTGGAACTGGTCAACCAGAATGTCCATGCATGCCAATGCTCAACTACTTGGGAAAAATGCACATTCTTGACTGTAATCTGGGTTGACTGCCCAAGGGGATTGCGTAATTTCTGGCCCCAACAGCTGACTGCTGCCTAGATTTGCACAAATCCTGGGCTGAACTACTTGTTGATGGGAAAAATTACGCAATTCCTGCAAGGAGGGTTGGCTGGCAGGATTGTGCAATCCTGGAGCCCAATAGGCTATTATAGGGAATTGCGCAATTCCTGGAAGGAAAAGTTGGTTGCCCTCCAGAAATTCGAAAATTTCACTGGGAAGCTGCTCAGACTGTAGCTGGACCAAGTCCAGGTGAGCAGATTGTGAAGGGAAAATATCAAATTGTGATCAACAGACTAACTTTTAGCAAGAAAGACATTGAGGCTTGAGGACTTGACGAAGCAAGGCAAGCTGCTGTGTAAGGTTGGTAGGGAGGCTCCAAAATAGGCTAAGGCAAATTTTTGGAGGGTGGTTGTAGCCACTACAACAAGAGTCATCCTTCCCAACACATGTGTTCTCAAAATCATTCTTTTCATCATGTGGACCCAACGAGGACTCATCCTCCCACTCATCACTTAGATTCTCAAGGTCTTGATGATGCTTGATGAAGCCTTCCTCTTGAACGGTCAATGTAGGGCATACTTGAAAATGCCTAAGAAAGCCATCAACAAACTCCTCAATAGATGAGATTCTCCTAGGTTCATAATTTTGCAACCATGAATTATGACCATAGAGGGAACTAAAGAATAACAACATAAGGGCATCCTGGTGGACCACTTTCTCATATGAAGTATGTGCATTAAATCTTTCCACATGGTCAATTGCAGAGCTTGGGTCACCATCAAACATTGGTACTCAACGTAACATCCTTCTTGTGACATGATTGGGGTGCCCATGGATGCTAGCGATGTCTAAAGCAGGAAAATCATCAAAGAAAGACATCCTACTTTGGGTATACATGTAAATTATGTACGATTCACCAAGGTGATTTTAAAGATGCCTAGAAAAATGCTTGATTCACCCTACAAGCATCGACTTAAAGTTCAATGAAGAACTGGGGCTTCATTCTTCCAATGGAGTCGCAAATAATGATATGTCAATGTGTCGTATGGGGAAAAAAACACACGTTTCGTGTCCCTGACAACAGTGCCAAAATGTTACTGCTCAAACTAGTAGGGGTCCTAAAGGGAATCCTAAAGGGGGAATTGCTAGGACGAGGGAAACAAGGGAGACTTATCCCATTGTCACCTCAACTAAGGCTCCCTACTCTTTACAAACTTTCACTGATGGGGGGAGCCCCGCTATGAGGACTCACTTACAAATAATATATCAATGCAATGGATAAGAAGTGATTCCAATCACCATTTCCAAGGAGAAACTCCAAATTAGGGCTTGCTTGCTTTATAAGCAAGGTGTAGGTTTTTTCTAGGAAAGGTTGATGAGGATTTGAGGGCTAGGTTTAGGGAGTATTTCATGAATTGGAGCTTCCTATTCCTCAAAATCCTTATGGAACTTGGATTCCTTAGTGATCCTTGAAAAGTTATCTTTGATAGGAAACAGGATCACACATGACCAAATGGACCCCAGGTTAGGTCAAGGGGGGAGGGTTTAGCAACCAATGATGAGCTTGACCTAATCAAGGAAGAGAAGGGGATCAAAGATTTTTTTCAATGAAAGGTGGCACAATGATCCCTATGAGGTAACTAGCTTAAGGAAAACCAAGGGCAAGAATTGGTCTTTGAGCTAGGGCTTGCGATATCTCAAGATCCCATCGTTAGAATCTCATGAAATTTGGAGGGCTTCTTGAGGACACACCAACACAGTTGTGGACCAAAAATCAAAGTATTTGAATGGCTAGATTGTGAGTTATTCGATTCCGTAGATGACCAATGGGGCTAGACCTAGAAAGAAGAGGAGAAGGTGAAGAAAACAAAGTTCTAGGGTGATCACCTATTGTAGACCATGTTGAGAAATCTAGGGCATCAATAGTTAGGTGATTTCTCTACTTATGATAATTTCTTGTGATAGTCTTTTTACTTCTTAGTTAAGATCTTCTAATCTTGAATTATTATTGTGTTCCTTTTGATCAACACAATTACCAAATCATGAACAATAAAGAGACAAGAGACACAATATATAGGCTTGCCAGCGAGGGCCAAAGCCTCTCACTCTTTGAGAGGAAAACCCAGACAAAATTCTTCTTATAAAACTTCAATTAACGAATACCAAGACCATGACAAAGACCCTTGACACTAGAGTCCTCCCAATACCAAGTCACTAGCCTCGTTTTCAACATTGTTTTTCCTCTTCCTCTCCTCGATTTCTCTTAGAATTTCGGCCTCTCCTTGTAGTTTTGAATCTCCTTTCTTGACAACAGATCCCCTAGATTAGATTTTCCTCTTGATTAGCCTCCTCCTTGAAAGAGATTCTTTTCTCTCTTACTCAGCTTCCTTCAACAAAGTTTTCACCCAAACAAGGTCGCCTTTTTGTGACTGCAACCTTCGATCTTCCCTTGTCTACTTCAGACCTGTAATTATCGCATGTGTGAGGGTAGACTTAGCCCAAGACAATCCTCCAATGATGACCCTTCACCTTATCTATCTTTCCTTCTTCACTTGCTTCAAGGCTCTTTCTAAGATGATTTGCACACATATTCTTAGACTTGCTTCACCGAATTGCTTGCTTCCAAATGAGGTCGAGCATGGGTATATATATTCATTGGTTCATGATCTTTAGGCCGACATGATCTCTAGAATATGCCGACATGATCTCTCTCAAACAATCTTTACATTGTAAGCCAACTTTAGTGAGGGCTCTGACAAGGTCTTGGAGGGTTTCTTACAAAGACAAACATGACTCTTTACAATGTGTAACATGCCTTCATGACAATGACTCTTTATACTTTTATGACTAGATGACAATATCCGTAAGGGCTCTCAATGGGAGCCTTAACTAAAAATAAAATCTCTTGCTCATGAAACCAATGACTCAAGCATACAATCATTTTATTTTGCTTCTTTACATCAATTGCATAAAAATCACAATTACACTTGTCATTATGAAGATCGAACCTAGTTACACTTTTCAACACTCCCTCTTAACTAGGGAGGTATTCGTAATGGTACTTGGTCATTCTCAATCTGAAGAATTTCTCATAAGAAGAATCAGATTGGTAACCCATTTGTATAACATCATATCAACCAACATTGTCACATAGCAAGGCCTTTACTAACAACCCTATCTCTCCACAAGATCTGAGCTCAATGCTGGCGAGACCGATGATTTATAGACACTCTCATCATTGTCTCTCCTGGAACATACCCTACCTGGGTTCTCAGGGTGTGTTCCATCAGGACTATTCTTATCTTGGATTTCCAATCCTCAAAGACTATCAGTCCTCCACGACTACTCTTATCTTGGATGCCCTCTCTCATCCTCAAAGAGTGTCAGATGCCAAATGATTACCCAATCCTCCATTCTATCTTCCCAAGTGAAGATCAAAATGAAGTGCCTATCTCTCCCTATCAATTAGGGAGGACATATCTATTCAAATAAAGGAATGTACTCATTCTTATAGAAGGAATGTACCTAAGCTTCCTCTTGGCTTAGGAATTTCCAAGTTTATGCTAAGTAAGAAACTTGTTTTTAGGTTCCGTCTTAATTAGGGACCTACAACAGCTCCTCAGGTGGAGATGATGGGACAACCAACTGCTTGAAGAAATCCTTGCTTCTATGTCATGCATTCCTTCTTTGATATGGAGTCTTCTCTTTTGGGACTTCTTCATAGGGCACAGACCATCCATCACTTTCATCCATGAGTCAGTCATGTCATCATTCATTTCATCAAAAAAGGATCCATCAGCCTACATCTAGCCTTGTTTCATGTCATGATGCCTTCTTCATACTATCTACTTCGGAAGGATCTTACATCCTTCTACATGATCCTTGAGGAAGACATCCACAATCTTCCTCTAACAGTCCTGCAGAAGCCCATCTAGATACTTGTTCAAAAATGAGAGATGAACACTTAAATCACAACTACCTTTGTGATGGTATTTTCATCATGATATCTTCTTCTAGGCATCAACATCATGCATACATGTTGACAGATCTCCTAAAGATATGCATTGTCAAGGGTATCTATCTTTTCCATACTTCCATCAAAGTCTTCATATCATTCTGGGAGATATCATAGTCAAATCTTCTTGGTCCTTCAGATGTTGACTGCCTTTACCATTGTTGCATATTTTACGATCTATTCCTTCCTTTATTCACACATTTAATTCCCAGAAGCTTCCAATCAGAGTTCCTCAATTTTAGTCAACCACCTCATACTCCATATGGGGACATATTATGTTAATTTCATCTAGTAAATATGTGACCCATGCATTCCTATATCCCATTGAGGGAGGAGATCCTTTCTTTGATCATGCTTCTCACGATAGAGCAGTGATCCATGTTGCCTACAACCATATGACATGACTTCATAATATCAGAATGTAAGCGTACATACCTCATCTTTCCTTTGGGTCATCTAGATTTCGTACATCTGCTTCCTTTGAATGAAAGGGATTTATTCCCTTGACCATCATCACTGTTATGTCATCATACCATCATCCCTTGAATTCAACAAGTTTGGAATTCTTGATGACACACTTGCTTCTCCTTATGATCGGTGAACCTTACAATGAAGATTCCATTAGAGAATCTTGAGGATCTTGCATATCCTATTTGGCAAATGTTACCTTTTGACTGATGTATGATGAGCCTTATCCTAGATGACTTCTTCATAAGTATCACTTGAGATTTCAATGAGGTTTCTAAGATCTATATCCTACATAGTTGGATGTCATAGATTTTGTTTCAAACATTCTTCATGTTGCCTATGTCACGAGCTCTTTTAATGCTTCTACCATGACACCATACTCTAATATGATGCATCCAATCTTATTTTCAATGCTTCCTATCTATAGTTTATATAATAGAAGAGTACTTTTTGGTGAAGGATATTCTCTCAGTCATAATAGTGATGTCTCACTTCCTTCTTAGGTTTCTTCGTCTCAGATTCTTCCACTTCTTCGATAATATGGGCTTCTTCCTTATTTCTCTTTTTATTGTCCCTTTTAAGTTTAGGACAATCTCTTCTATAGTGCCCATATTCTTGACATCCATAGCACTCCACCTTAGCCATGTTCTTATTTTTCTTTTGAGGACCAAATTTACCAAACTTTCCCTTTCTTTTTGTCATAGCAACATATGATTGATTTTGCTCATTTGGTCCTACATCAATTTTTTCTTTAGTCTGGTTTCTTCGATGTTGCATTATGACCATAGATCCTAGAAAGGGGTGGCTTCTTTCTTTCGATAAATAATTGAAGTGAAGTTGTCCCATTCCTCTGGTAGTGCATTTAATACTACAGTGGTCATTTATTTGTCCGACATTATTTCACCCAGATATTAAAGTTGATCTGTTATTTATAAAATCCTCATGAAATATGAGGCTATTCCCTCTTCTTTTGAGATCTTCAAGTTGTAGAGTTCTTGCCTTAGAGAGATAACTTCTCTAGCAATACTTACGGAAAACAACTCTATCAATTTGTCATATATATCTTTTGAAGTGTCTAATTTTGGTACATATGTGATGGGAGAGTCCTTGATGGATTCTATAAGAATCCTCTGGGCCCTCACTTCCCTTTTCATGTATTTAGCAAGTTCTTGAGTATCTTCTTTGGGAGGTTGAGTTATTGACCCCTTGATGTGATCTATGACTTCATTCTCAATAAGGTTTAGGTTTGTTCTTTTCTTCCATGCAAGAAAATTTGAAGCCCCAACTAATTTGTTGCTCTCCTTGCAAAAAGACATTTTGATAGATTCAAATGAAGTCATATACTTACTTGAGTAGATGCTACTTTCTTCACTTGCTTCCTCAATCTTGATATTGATATAGATAGTAGAAGACTACTTCTTGATATATTCTTTTCTACAAGAGTAATTCTTGATCTCTTTTGAGAGAGAGATCAATTTGATGGAGTTATTCAAAGGGTAAACCTTTTCTTTAATGAGAGAGAGCTCACTTCACAAATCCTTTTAAAGATGATGATAATGTTCTACGATCTGGCATTCCTTATTATTTGAAAAATCTTCCACTCCTTAGATGAGTGATGATCTTGGAAATGCTTCTAGGGTTTTTTTGCTTCTTCCTTGACGATGATTCCAAGATTCTACGATCTAGGGTTCGGTATGATGTAGATCTTGAAATATCGCTTTGGTATTCTTTGTCTCGCTTTGATCCCTTTCTTGAAACTCAATCCTTGTGTGTTTCCTTGAATAGATTCCCTCCTTGACTTTAGCACCTTAGCTCTGATACCATGTTGAGAAATCTAGGCCATCAATAGTTAGGTGATTTCTCTACTTATGGTAATCGCTTGTGATAGTATTTTTACTTCTTAGTTACCATATTCTAATCTTGAGTTATTATTGTGTTCCTTTCATCAAGACAATTACCAAATCATGAACAGTAAAGAGACAAGAGACACAATATATAGGCTTTGTCAACTAGGTCCAAAACCTCTCACTCTTTGAGAGGAAAACCCAAACGAAATTATTCTTATAGAACCTTCAATTGACGAATACCAAGACCATGAAAAAGACTCTTGATACCAGAGTCCTCTTAAGACAAATTCACTAGCCTCCTTTTCAATGCTGTTCTTCCTCTTCCTCTCCTCGACTTCTATCAGAGTTTCAACCTCTCCTTGTAGTTATGCAACTCCTTTCTTGACAGCAGAAACCCTATATCAGATTTGCCTTTTGAAATTAGGGGAATTTTGAGGTCTAAATAAGGCCTCCTAAGGAAATTATAAAATAATAGTGGAAATAATAAAATAAGATTAGATTACATCATCAAATTTTAGAGGGAAAAAATAAACAAACTATTTTTTCAACTCTTATTTTCAACTTATCTCCCTATGGGTTTACTCAAATTTCAAGAGGAAACACTCGTTGGATGCAAAATTTGATTCCTCATCCAAGGAGTACCCATGTTGCATACTTTCGATGGATCCCGGTACACGAAAAATGAGAAATACATGAAAAACGTGATTGCAATCAGGCTTTTTCATGTATTTCTCATTTTTCGTGTACCGGGGTCCATCGAAAGTATGCAACATGGGTACTCCTTGGATGAGGAATTAAATTTTTCATCCAAAGAGTATTTTCACTCGAAATTTGAGTAAAACTTTGGGGAGATAAGTTGAAAATACAAGTTGAAAAAATAGTTTATTATTTTATTATTTTTTAATATTTTAACTTTACTCCAAAAATGGTGAATCATCCCCCATAGTCGACATCATCATCTTGAATCATATTGGTTCTTATAAAGTTTATTTTTGTTGTACATTTTTCTCAAGAGGCCCATTTTACACCTCAAAATTCCCCTAATGATAGTCTCCTCCTTGAATGAGATTCTTTCCTCTCTTACTCGGCTTCCTTCAACGAAGTTTTTCACTAAAACAAGGTCACCTTTATGTCACTGCAACCTTCAATCTTCCTTATCTACTTCGGACCTGTGATTCTCACATGTGTGACGGTAGACTTAGCTCAAGACAATTCTCCAATGATGACCCTTCACCTTCGCTATATTTCCTTCCTTATTTGCTTGCTTCAAGGCTCTTTTGGAGATGATTTGCGCACTTCTTCTTAGACTTGCTTTATCGAATTGCTTGCTTCCAAATGATGCTGAGCATGGGTATATATAGTTGTTGGTTCATGATCTTTAGGCCGACATGATCTCTAGAGTAGGCTGACATGATCTCTCTAGAATTACCGTTACATTGTAAGCCAACTTGAGTGAGGGCTAATGACAAGGTATTGGAGGGTTACCTACAAAGACAAACATGAATTTTTACAATGTGTAACATGCCTTCGTGAAAATGACTCTTTAGCTTTTATGGCTAGATGAAAATATCCCTAAGGGCTCTCAATGGGAGCCTTAACTAAAAATAGAATATCTTTCTCATGAAACCCATGAGTCAAGCATACAATCATTTTATTTTTCTTCTTTACATCAATTACATAAAAATCACAATTACACTTGTCATTATGAAGACCAAACCTAGTTACACTTTTCAATAGACCAATGCCTAATCCTTGGGGAGATTGGAGTCAAGAATGATTATGAATTCAAATTTTATTTTCCTGGTCAAGGAGGCCTTAAAGGCAACTTCACTTAGCACTAGGGAAAAGGAGATCAGCTTCAAATAATTTATACTTCGTTTTGCAAAATAGATGGCTTATCAAGATAAATTTCAACCATGAAATATCCCTAGGAACATTCACTCATCATACATGGCCCATACATGAAGCATCACTATCTAGAAACAAAAATTCCACAACTTCGCAATAATAGATGCAACAAATTAGCCCTAGAATAGCGAAATCCTAGCAACAATATATGTGACAAAAATAGAGCAAAGAATAACATTAAAATTGCACTTACATGTATTAGAGTATATTTAACCAAAAAAAAATTGTCTCCAAGACAAGAGAAAATGATCCAAACGTCAAAATTCATTCCATGCTCCAAAATTTTGTCCACCAAGAAGGATATCGAAGTTCTCTAAAGAAATACAAGTCCAACCAAGTGATGATGCTAAAATGAATTTACATCACTTATATTTATACACTTCTAATGAGTTTGATTTAGCTAATTAGGCCTACATTATCCCCTACAATAAAATAATGTGCAAAATAACTAACTTTTGCTGACAAGCCCACCAATCTAGCTCATAAACAAAAGAATAAGCCTCTCAAGAGGTTGAATAATGAATAGTGCATGTCTTTGGGCCTTGGAGGAGGTCTAATAGGGTCCATATGTGCCATAATGTGTAGTTGAACTCCCAAAAGCAGTGGACAAAGGGTTCGCACCTTGTAATAACCTGTGGTGCTCCAAATGACATGTGGGGGCATACAAGTGTCGTTATGGGTTTCCAAACAAATTGAAGATGCCTGTAGATTTCCTGCAAGGGATAGGATGATGGTGTAGGTGATGCCACATCATCATGCAAGTCCTAGATCATCTGCCAAGTGTATGGTGCAAATTTGGGGCCAACTTGTCATGATGGATCAGGTGCATCTTCCTCGTCCAATAAGTGAACTACAACCAATCTTTGAATGGCTGTGGGGATCCATGGAGTGCTGTCTATTGCTGTGGAGGCCCTTGGATCTTTACACACACCCTACATGTGCCAATGTAGCCCTCTCGGTTAGGACCCTGTATAGGGAGACCAAACCCAAATGGAAACCACCTGCAATCCTGCATAAGATCCAATGTGTCCCCGTGCCTTCGATCACACCAAGTCATTAAAGAAATCAAGTAAAAGGGTTTATAAACCATGGATAACAAGTGAGCACTTCACAAGGGAAATGCCCTTCCATAGCGGGCTTTGGCATGTGATAATATCTCCCAACTCCAAATAGGGTTAACCATGCATCCTATTAGGTGGTTTTTTACCTATAAAGTAGGTGGTATGTTGTGGTACATCCTTCAAATGGTGGTGGAATGTGGCATAATGATGGAATGGAGTAGGGAATGAAAGGGGGCAAAATGGATCACATGCCATCGTACAAGGGTAGCTAATAAAAGGGAAGCCCACACTTGGGTAAATAATGTGTAGGAGAGAGCAATCGCGGTACACGAGTTACCCTGACCTTGATTTTTCCACCCTTCTTCATATGCCTTTTTCTTTTTTATGATTTTATTTGGTTAACTACTTGGGGCTCTAGGTAATGAGAGCATGATGTTAAAATATAGTAGTGGATACCCCCTTATAAGGTCAGTAAGTTCATCGCCCACTGGGGGTGGGGACAATCATGGGTTCTTGAATGATAAAGGAGGCTCGTCAAGGGCCATGTAGGAACTAGGGTGATCGCCATGGACTGGGGTAGAGCTCATGTCATGGATTTTTCCCATGTGCTAAAAGATTTTGTCCTGGACATCATTTGGATTTTGTGGTACAATTTCCTATTGAATGTGGCCAATTATGCTTTTTCTTTTTCTTTTAGCTGCATCAACCTCAGAGCATCATTCGGTTGGAAATAATACTGAGAGGGGGGGTGAATCAGTGTTATCAGATCAATAATTTAATTTTAAAAAACAAATTTGTATATGCTACTTCAGCTCAGTGAACTAGCGTGTATACGCAACTGTACTTAATGCAACCAATGTATATGTAGAGATCTTTAGATTTACCCAAATTATCATGTATTGAACTTTAATCAGTATATTAGGAATTCATTAGACAGTGCAGTAAAAGAAGAATAAAGAATCACACATAAGCAACACACAAGAACACCAAGATATAAGGTGGAAACCCAATGTGGGTAAAAACCACCTCCTGCTGTCGTCTTTGTCTTCTTTTAATAATAAGAAAATTCTGTTTACAATTTTTGTACTGGTGCAGTCTTATACCAATACGCATGCTTCTACCTGCAGAAGGCTAAAACCTTCTCTTTTCTACTAGGGACCATGTTTCATAAATTTTCAGACTGGATCCATCAACAACATCATTCAATCATGAAATATATCTGCATCAATCAATCTCCTTTTGAACCAATCACAACTGAATCAATCAATCACTTTGACAACCCATCAATCTGATCATTCAGAATGCTATCATTAGAATACAATAACCAGAACCCAAGCCAAAACCCAGAACATTTCAACAACAAACAAAAGCAACTAAAACATATTTTATAAGATATACGCTACTTCCATGTGTCGAACTTGCGTGCATACACGCTTTCCTCAAAGCGAACCAACGTATAGATCTGCAAATCAAATTTATGATGTATACGCTGCTTTGATATGCAGAACCAACGTGTATACGCTCCTTTTCTAAAGTGAACTTCTGTATAGATCTGTAAATGATGATTTAAACATTACAACTATTCCAAACTTTAGTCATACCTATATCATCATATTTATAGACTACAACATGCGCCAGTTATTCAGATACATGATCAAACCACATAAAGATAATTCACTTCAAGCCTTAAGATCCTGATACATCATTAGATCTTATCCTTCATCAAACGCTAAGGTTCATCCTTGGTTCAGATCAAGCACCATAAGCCAATAACTTGCATATTAGATCTCACACTTCATCAGATATTCGATACTTGCACCCTTGGCCTAATGATCTTCTCCTCCTTTTATAGTTTTAGGCTTTTCTCAATACCATGGACCAAAACCACTTAGGACCAATACCTTGGACCAAATACCTAGGGTCAATACCTCGAACCAGATACCTTGGACCAATACCATGGATCAAAATACCATGGACCAAATACTTTGGACCAAAAATTTAGTTTTCCAAGGTATACACACTTTTCCTTCTGTGAAAGTGCGTGTGTACGTATACACGACTTGTATACAGTGAACCTGCGTGTATACGCAGCTTGGTTAATGGTGAACCTACGTCTTCATTCTATGAAGACTGATCTATCATTCTTTGCTGTTGACCTGCTATACTATGATATTCCATTTGAGTGAGTTGCCTTTTGAACTGATTCCTTGAAGCTACCCTGCATTTCATCACATCTGTAAACACTACTTTCATGCATTCTGTCACATCTGATATCTCTTCTGTAGATTCATCTAGTTACCATATACAAGTGAGTTGTTCTGCTACAAGTGGGTTACCATCAAGTACAACACATACATCATAATGCCAACAATCTCCCCCTTTGGACTTGATGGCAACAACAACCACACCAAGTCACTCTCCCCCTTTGACCTCAAGGGCAAAGGATCATGCTCCCCTTGAGCATAAGCAAAGTCTACAAAAAGATGTGCTAAAAGAAGAACATGACTCTATACTTACATCACAAATGACCTTCCTATCACCAATGACTCATACATACATCCATCTCCCAACCAAGTGGGGATATACCAAATTTGACTCATCCACCCAACCAAGTGGGGATATACCAATTGTTTATACATGTCAAAACAAAAAAATTACATCATGCATCCCATGCATAGTGGGGTTACAAATTAGGTCTTTTCATGACCTTTACATTAAAAGATGTACATGACATATATAACAGAGACCAAATATCTTAAACAAGACCATGATAGTCATCAACAACTATCATATGATTTACACCATCAATAGCATCTGTCAATCAGCATCCAGACCAGCAACCTATGTATGTCCATTATTAGTTCCCAAATTATCATCAACCATGTTCTCCCCCTAAACCTATTCCACCTGTTCATTGTCAGATCTGATCATTGCATACGTCAGTAAGAGATATCAAAGCATCATCATCAATCAGATATACATCAAGCTATCAACAACTTCATGAGGACCAATATATTTCCACATGTTATCAACAGAGTGAAAACATCATCAAACAGAGCAGATAATTGACAGAACCATAGCAAACCCATTTTTTCTGAGTCTGGGCCATTGCTTTTCTTTAAACCAACATATACGTGACTGTGCCCATAGAAACCTGCATATGTACGCGACTACGCTTCATGAAACTAGCGTATAACCACCTTTCTCCGAAAAAAATTAGGATCTAACAGCAGGATGATGCAGTAACTACTCCCAGCGTTTGTTTGAGATATTCAAATGTCTCTTTGGGCACTGGTTTAGTGAATATATCAACAACCTGTTCTTTGGAGGGAACATATTCTAATTTGACCTTTTGTTCAAGCACTTGTTCACGTAGGAAATGATATTTGATGGGTATGTGCTTGGTCTTGGAGTGCATGATTGGATTCTTTGAAATACTGATGGCATTTGTATTATCACATAGAATGGAGATGGGTGGGCTACATGTGATCTGAATATCTTGCAAGGTTTGCATCATCCAAAGTAGTTGTGTGCAGCAAGATGCAGAAACCATGTATTTTGCCTCAGCTGTAGATAATGCAATTGAACTTTGTTTCTTGCTGAACCAAGACACTAACCTAGAACCCATATAGAATGCACCACCACTAGTGCTTTTTCTGTCATCAACACTCCCTGCCCAATCTGGATCTGTATATGCATAAAGTGTAAGATATGTATCTCTAGGATACCATAAACCCTTGAAGATATTTGAAAATCCTTTTGACTGCCTGAAGGTGTGATTCCTTTGGATTTGCTTGGAATCTTCCAACTATTCCCACTGCATGCATGATGTCTGGTCGGGTATCTATTAGATAAAGCAGACTGCCAATCATGGATTTGTAAGTTGGTTGATGTATTGCTGCTGATTCAACATTTGAGCTAAGACTGCATCCTGTTACCATTGGGGTACATACTAGTTTAGAATCTTCCATGCTATACTTTTTTAGGATTTGTTTGAGATATTTGGTCTGTGAGAGAAAAATACCATCTTTATTTTGTTGAACTTGTAGACCAAGAAAATAGGTAAGATCACCAAGCAAAGACATTTCAAATTCTTGCTGCATTACTGAAGCAAAATTCTGACTCATGGATTCTTCATTGCTACCAAAAATGATATCATCAACATAAACAAAAATTATTAGCAATTTATCAGTGTCCATCTTTGTATATAGATTGCTATCTACCGACCCCTTTGAAAACCCCTGTTGGTGGAGATATTTGTCAAGACGGTAGTACCAGGCCCTTGGAGCTTGTTTTAGACCATAGAGAGCCTTTCTGAGTTTGCATACAAGTTTTGCATCATTTCCAATTATGAATCCTTCTGGTTGTTCAATATAGACTTCTTCTTCTAAGTCTCCATTAAGAAAGGAAGATTTTACATTCATTTGGTATACTTTGAATTTCTAAAAACTAGAAAGAGAAAGAAAAATTCTTATGGCTTCAAGTCTAGCAACAGGTGCAAAATTTTCTTCAAAATCTATACCTTCTTGTTGAGCATATCGTTTGCAAACGATTCCGGCTTTGTTTCTGATAACTTCTCCATTTTTGTTCAACTTGTTTTTGAATATCCATTTGGTTCCTATGATATTCTTATCATGAGGTCTAGGAACTAATTCCCAAGTATTATTCTCTTAAATTTGCTCAAGTTCTTCATTCATGGCCTTGACCCAACATTCATCTTTGCATGCTTCCTTTACATTTTGAGGTTCGGTGGAAGATAGTAATGCTAGATAGCTTGAGGCTTCTGTAATAGTTCTTCTTGTCTGCACACCTGCCCCTTTTTCCCCTAATATTTGAGTTTCTGGATGATTTTTCTGAACATACCTGGACGGAGTCTTTTCTTCTACCGTTATCTCTTCTTCTAGTGATTCATTGGTTTCTTCTTCAGAATCAGTGTGATTTGATGAGGGAAATTGATCCTCATCTTCTTCATTATCATAATCTTCAGTTTTTATCTGTTTTGGATTTTTGCATGTTTCATCAACCACAAAATTAATACTTTCAATAATTTTCCCAAGTCTTTTATTATAACATTTATATCCTTTACTTCGGGAAGAGTAACCAAGAAGAAAACCTTCATTTGCTCTGAGTTCAAACTTACCAAGTTTTTCATCAGTGCTTTTGATGTAATATTTTCTTCCAAAAACTTTGAAGTATTTTACAGTAGGAGTCTTACCATACCAAAGTTCATGTGGAGTTTGAGTGCTGTTTACCCGAACATTTTCTTGGTTGAGAATAATGATGGCAGCGAATGCAGCTTCCCCCCAGAAGGTTGCAGGAGTTCCATATTCATCTAGCATAGCACGAGCCATTTGTTGAACAGTTTTGTTCATCCTTTCTAGCACTCCATTTTGCTGAGGAGTCCTTGCGGTGGAGAACTGCATTTTTTTTCCATGTTGTTCACAAAAGTCAAAGAATTCATCTAAGGTAAATTCCTCTCCTCGATCAGATCTGAAGAATTTGATTTTGCGATCTGATTCATTTTCAACCAAAGCTTTGAAGGATTTGAACTTTTCAAATGCTTCATCTTTATGCTTTAGAAGACCTATCCAACACATTCTGGAAAAATCATCAATGAACAATATAAAGTATTCTTCTCCACGAGGTGACTTTTTCCTTGATGGTCCACATAAATCAATATGAACAAGTTCAAGAGGCATACTAGCTGACCCTTCCTTTTCGATGAAGTGAGATCTGGTTTGCTTACCGAATTGACATGATTTGCATATAGTATTTTCAGGAATGTTGATATCTAGAAGATCACGAACAACCTGGAATCTGCATGCTTTTATTATTTGAGAAAAGCTTAGATGTCCCAATCTTCTGTGCCATAACCAGTTTTCATCATTTTTGTTTAGATAGCACTGTTGTTGTCCTCCCTTGAGTATGTATAGGTTGTTTGGATTTCTTGTACCTTTGATCATGGTTTCTCCTGTATCAAGCTCACGAAAAACACATCCATTTGATCGAAACACTACTTCATTTCATTGATCACACATTTGACTCACACTCAACAGGTTATGTTTTAAGCTATCAACATACATAACATTCCCAGCTTTAACTTTTTCTTTCAAGAAAACAGAGCCTTTACCTTTTGTGACAGTAGGAGTGTCATTTCCAAATGAGACACTCTTTTCCTTTTCTAAGGCATTATATGGGTGTAATTTTTCTTTCTCACCTGTCATGTGTTTTGAGTATCCACTGTCAATGTACCACTGGTTTTCTTGTCCTTCTGCATACAAGGCTATACCACGTCTTTCTGTTTGTGGTTCTTTCTTTCTCTATATTTTGGGATTTAATGGAGTTTGCTACTTTTGAGATATTTGCTGAAATTTACTCCTGCATTCAGATTATTCATGGCCAAAGTTGTTACAGATTGAGCATTCTATTTCATTTTCAAGAAGAGAAAAGTTATTATAGGAACTTTTCTTGATCCCTGTCACATTCCTTTGATTTTGTGCTTCTCTAGTCATGATGGTTTTGTAAGCAACACATTGAGCAAATTTGTGTCCAAAATTATGACATGAGAAACATTAACCATTAAAGAAGTTCCTGCGATTATCGAATCTACTGATCTGTGATTGTAGTTTCTATTGATATTCATCTTTGAAGCAAATTGAGTATGATTTACTTGAGTTTGGTTGTGGCTTTTGGTCATCCTTGAAGTAAATTGAGCCTGATTTACCTGGTGATCTTCTTTATGCTTTTGCTGACGATTGTCAAACTGTCCACTGCTCTTTGCTACATCAAGATAGCTTTTAGTGGAGGTTGACGACTTTTGTGATTGAGATGCTTCTTCAGTATATCCAAGACCTATCTTTATGAGAGGAGAACACTGCACTTTGATAATTTCATTTAAGGTTTCTGATCCTTTAGCAAATCTAAGATTGAGGGCTTTTGTTTTCTCAAGATCCTTTCTTAGACCCACAATTTCACATTCTAGTTTTTCAGTGTGTTTTTCTCTTTCAGCAAGTTGGTATGTCAACGTATCTATAATCATATTCTTTTCTTCTAAACAGATTTTGAGTTTAGAGATTTCTTCATAAAGGTCATCTTCATCTAAAGCATCCAAGAAATCATCATCTTCATAAGCCATCAAAAGTCTATAGTCATTACTATTTTCATCTTCATCACTATTTGATAAACCATTGCTAGCTTCATGAGTATAGTAGCTCTTTTTACTTAAACTTTGTTTTCTATTCCATTTTGCAGATTCCTTTCCTTTATCATTTTTATCTTTATGAGGACATTTGGCAGCATAATGACCTACTCTACCACAGGCAAAACATTTGAAAGGTAGTTTACCTTTGAATCTTCCGGAACCCCGTTGAAGCCTCTTGACAAAGTTTACTTCCTCTTCTTCTTCTGAAATATGTCTTGATTCATTAAGTTCTTCTTTTACTTTTTCTGAAGCTTTAAATGCGACTTCTCTCATATCTGATGGACCTCCTTTTCTCATCTCAAAGGCAGTTAAGATTCCATGAAGTTGTGTCATAATAATAGTCTGTAGATCCTGCTTTTCTTCTATGGCAGATTCTTTTGATTCAAATTTAGCAGATAAGGATCTTAAAATTTTTTCAACTAAGGTAACTTCCTTTATCTCTTCACCCAGATTCTTCATGCAATTAACAACCTCATCTACACGTAAGAAGTAACTAGCTATACTTTCATCATTGTGTATCTTTAGAGTTTCATATTGAATTATGAGAGTTTGCAGTTTAGCACGTTTTACCTGAGAGTCTCCTTCGTAGCTTAGAACGATTTTGTCCCATATTTCTTTGGCTGATTTGAGCTGCATAACTTTGAAAAATTCTGATTGTGACAGACTTCCCAATAATGTATTGATAGCCTTGGCATTGGTTTCATATTGCTTTTTACCTGCCGTATCTGTAGGAATTGCTGATGGAAATGTATATCCTCCTTCCACGATTTCCCAGACATCTGTTCCAAGTGATTGAAGATAGGTTGTGGTTCTTACCTTCCAATAAACAAAGTTGCTCCCATCAAAGATTGGTGGTCTGATGGATCCCCCACTTTCTTGATTACTCATGATGATGGATCTTCCTTCAAGCGATCAAGCTTCTTCTGAAGGACCTGCTCTGATACCAATTGTTGGAAATAATACTGAGAGGGGGGGTGAATCAGTATTATCAGATCAATAATTTAATTTTCAAAAACTGATTTGTATACACTACTTCAACTCAGTGAACTAGCGTGTATACGCAACTATACTTAATGAAACCAGCGTATATGCAGAGATCTTTAGATTTACCCAAATTATCATGTATTGAACTTTAATCAGTATATCAGGAATTCATTAGATAGTGCAGTAAAAGTAGAATAAAGCATCACACATAAGCAAAACACAAGAACACCAAGATATAAGGTGGAAACCCAATGTGGGTAAGAACCACTTGTTGCTGTCGTCTCTGTCTTCTTTTAATAATAAGAAAATTCTGTTTACAATTTTTGTACTGGTGCAGTTTTATGCCAGTATGTAGGCTTCTACTTGCAGAAGGCTACAACCTTCTCTCATTCTCCAACTTCTACTGGAAGGGAGCTACAACCCCCTAGCTCTTATACTTGCTGATATGTTTACTAGTACGTAGGTGCCGGCCTGCAGAAGGCTACAACCTTCTCTTTTCTACCGGGGACCACGTTTCATAAATTTTCAGATTAGATCCATCAACAACATCATTAAATCATAAAATATATCTGCTGTTGGAAATAATACTGAGAGGGGGGGGTGAATCAATATTAGCAAATCAATCTCTTTTTCATTTCCATAATCAGATTCATATACGCTACTTCAGTTATGGGAACTCGCGTGTACACGCAACTGTGTTTAATGCAACTAGCATATATCCAGCAAACGTATGATTCAGTTAATTCATCATATGTTGATCTTTAATCAGTGCATCAGAACTTCATTAACTATATAAATAGTGACTGGGTGCAGTAAAAATAGAACAGATCATCACACATAAGAAACACACATGAACACCATGATATAAGGTGGAAACCCAACGCGGGACAAAAACCACCTGCTGCCGTCTTCTTTAATATAAGAAAAACTTGTTTACAATCTTGTACTGGCGCAGACTCATACCAGTACGCAGGCACCCACCTGTAGAAGGCTACAATCTTCTCTCATTCTCCAGCTACTACTGGAAGGGAGCTACAACCCCCTGGCTCTTGTACTAGTTGATATATTTACCAGTACGTAGGTGCCGACCTACAGAAGGCTACAACCCTCTTGTTTTCCAACTGCTACTGGAAGGGAGCTACAACCCCCTAGCTCTTGTACTAGCCGATATATTTACTAGTACGTAGGCACCGGCCTACGGAAGGCTCCAACATTCACTCTTCCTCCAGGGATTGCGTTTCATAAATTTTCAGACTGGATACTCTTGGATCACAACACCATAATATGAAGGCCATGTTTCATCCAATTTTCATACTGGATCCATCAACAACATTGAAGCACAAAATCAATCACCACTGCAATACAACCATCAACCACATCTGCATCATCAATCTCTGAATTACCCATAAATAAATCAACCAATTAGAATACTGTCATCATAACATAGTCACCAGAACACAGAGCAGAACCCAGAACTCTGCAACAACAACCAAATCCAACTACAACTTCAAATATCATAATTCATACTGTATACGCGACTCTGATGAGTTGAACCAGCGTGTATACGCACTTTTACCAAAGCTAACCCGCGTACAGATCTGCAAATATTTACTCATAACTTTGCAGCTATGCCAGAAATCAGTCATACCCAGATCATAACATTTATACAATAAAATATGCGTCAGTAATTTAGATCTAGACTATCCATGATCAAACCACATAATACATTCCAAGCCTTAAGATCCCGATCCATCGTCCATCATCATACACATAGGTGCATCCTTAGTTTAGATCAAGAAAAGCATCATAAACCCATAACCTACATACTGTATCTCACACTTCATCAGATATTCAGTACTTGCACTGCTTGCCTAATGATCTTCTCCTCCTTTTATAGTCTTAGGCCTTACTCAATACCATGGACCAAAACCACTTAGGACCAATACCTTGGACCAAATACCTCGGACCATATATCTTGGACCAATACCATGGATCAAAATACCATGGACCAAAACTTAGTTTTCCATGATATACACACCTTTTATTCTGTGAAAGTGTGTGTGTATGTATACACTCCTTTTGATATGTTAATCGGCATGTATACGCTACTTTGTCAAGGTGAATCTATGTATACCTCTCTCTGATCATTAATTCTTTGCTATTGATCTGCTGCACTATGATCTGTCATCTGAGTGAGTTGCCATCAAGGACAACACCTGTATCATAATGCCAACATCTGCATCAACCAATCTCCTTTTGAACCAACCACAACTGAATCAATCAATCACTTTGACAACCCATCAATCTGATCATTCAGAATGCTGTCACCAGAATAAAGTAACCAGAACCCAAGCCAGAACCTAGAACACTAGAACGACAAACAAAAGAAACTAAAACATATTTTATAAGGTATACGCTACTTCCATGTGTCGAACCTACATGCATACGCGCTTTCCTCAAAGTGAACCAACGTACAGATCTGCAAATTAAATTTATGATGTATACACTACTTTGATATGCAGAACCAATGTGTATACGCTCCTTTTCTAAAGTGAACATGCGTACAGATCTGTAAATGATGATTTAAACATTACATCTATTCTAGACTTCAGTCATACCCAGATCATCATATTTACAGACTACAACATGCGTCAGTTATTCAGATACATGATCAAACCACATAAAGATAATTCACTTCAAGCCTTAATATCCCGATACCTCATTATATCTTATCCTTCATCAAACGCTAAGGTTCATCCTTGGTTCAAATCAAGCACCATAAGCCAATAATCCGCATATTAGATCTCACACTTCATCAAATATTCGATACTTGCACACCTTGGCCTAATGATCTTCTCCTCCTTTTATAGTTTTAGGCCTTTCTCAATACCATGGACCAAAACCACTTGGGACCAATACCTTAGACCAAATACCTAGGGTCAATACCTCGGACTAGATACCTTGGACAAATACCATGGATCAAAATACCATGGACCAAATACTTCGGACCAAAAATTTAGTTTTCCAAGGTATACACGCTTTTCCTTCTGTGAAAGTGCATGTGAACGTATATGCGACTTGTATACAGTGAACCTGCGTGTATACACAACTTGGTCAATGGTGAACTTGCATATACCTCTCTTTCTTAATTTTGTGAAGACTGATCTATCATTCTTTGCTGTTTACCTGCTATACTGTGATCTTCCATCTAAGTGAGTTGCCTTATGAACTGATTCCTTGAAGCTGCCTTGCATTTCATCACATCTGTAAACACTACTGTCATGCATTCTGTCACATCTGATATCTCTTCTATAGATTCATCTAGTTACCATATACAAGTGGGTTGCCATCAAGTACAACACATACATCATAATGCCAACACATTCCAGGCCCGACCGAAGATGTGGGGCAAGGGGGGGGGGGTGGCTGACCCTATGTGGAGCTAGTGGAGGAATGTCGACCCAGGTGGGAGGAGAGATGATTGGGGGTGTAATGAGCAGAAGGAAGTAAGATATGTGAATCGAGGAGCGAGACCACACAACCAAAATTGGGGTTTCCCATGTAGTACTATTAGCTCTGCTATGTTCTTTGATACTTGATGGATCAAAATAGGTGTTGAGCAGTGCTGGTTTGGTTGTATAAGGTTGGTAGCGGTTTTTTATGCTTTCTCCTTCATTTTTCCTTTTCTCCTTATAACTCCCACACCTCCGTTTCCACCTCCTCTTCCATTCTCCTATTTCTCCCCTAACTCATTATTTTCATGTCTCTCTATAGTCTTTTGTAAACCCTGCCTAAACCCTTTTTTGGGCTCCCAGGCTTCTCTTGGTTTAAAACCTATAAACCCCTGAAAACCTTTAAACCCCGCATTAACCTTTGTTTTCATTTTAACCCTAGCTCTAACTTTTTAATCCATTATTGCCATGCATACAATAAAAACATAACCTATCGGCAGGCCCCTTACCTGTCACATCACCTGTCATATCAACCAAAATTCATGCTAATTCTCTACCGTCCGATCATCCCACGGAGATCCAACGATTGACGCTTTCCCCTCTCCGTAAACCTGCATGACTGATAACCCCCAGGGAAGTGGTTTCCTACCGGCCACATGTCGCTGTTTGATTGCGTCGCGCCTCCATGTACGTAAACCACCCATTCCCGGTAGGCGGTGCGGGGAAACCGCTTACTGCCCTTTCGATACGGTTCCCCGCTCGCTAACTTGTGCGCATCTTCCTCGTGCGATGGCCGTCAGATCGATCGCGCCCTGATTTGATGGCTCTCGTCTATCCCGATTTTCTAACCTCCCGATACCCCTCATCAAACGATCTCCGTCATTGATTTTTGCGATCCAACGGTGGAGCTTCGTTCATCCATTCTTGTCTACGCCCGATAGCTCCCTAGATCCAATCTGCACCATTCATTTTCGAAATCCGACGGTTGATATTGCCTCTGTGTCTTCCATCGCCTCTCGACAGTTTTCAATGCAATTTTTGTGTTTTGAGCAGTCCTGCGCACCCGAAGGAGAAAGGACCCCATGTTCAATGCTCTGTGCAGTTAATATTTCAGCTGCCACATTCAAAGACAACACGTCCAAGGAAAAGAATGACGACTTTGAGCAGATCAAGGTATTAATCAGTCATGGAGCCTTGTACACATTACATTCCATATGTTCAAGGAAGGACAACAAAGTACAGAAAGAGCCATTTTGTTCATTAAAAACAATCAAACTGTATCAGAGACCCATTTCTGGTTGTAAATGCGGTTGGTGGTCAGTTATGACCCCTCCACGCATGGGTTTGCGGAGCAATTTTGTGGTCAACCTCCATATATACCCAGAGAAAAGATGTAATGAGGTTGATGAGTGTTATTCTGTTGTAAGATTCAACTTCTGGAGACTGTAACTACTATGAGACCTGCAGCTTTTGGTCTTCATTTCCAGCTAATACAAGTTTCTTTTGCTGTTGATTGCTCACTTTCCACTTCTTCTTCTTTGTTCCAGGCTGTGCCTGTTATGCATTATTTCATGTGCTGTTGATGTTTAGCATTAGAGAGGCTGTCATCCCACCTCTGTGTTGGGATTTAGCATGTATCATTGAATTTGTTTGCAGGTTTCTGTTATTTTAATTCCAGAGAGCTGTCATCCTGTCTGTATATTAGAAAATAGATTTACAGACCTTTTAACTGGTTGCAACTGGCCATCACAGGGTCCTGTGCATCTGCTGGTGTGATCAGTGTTCTCCATCATCACATTTTCTTTAAAACTGTGAGTAATTGGTGGTCTAAAGCCTTGTAGTCTGGGGGTGTTCACCCATGTCTGGGGTCAATCACAGTAGAAGTGGTTATCTGGCTTGAATATGCAACATTTCTTTCATTCATCCACCAATTTTCCAACATTATGTTGAGTTTGTAATGTTCCCGAGCATCTCTGATATACAACCTAGGAGAGTTTCTTGGGGTGATAACATTAATTGGCGCCGTTGCCAGGGAGAGAAAAATCGAAGCTCAGCTTCCCTGGGAGAACGAAACAGCTTCAAGCTTTGATGATAGACAAGGTTTGAACACAGTTTCTAGTTGTAATCATCTATCTGGTGACCCCATTGGAGGAAGACCATCCTTTGGTGACTTCGCATCAAAGTTCTGGCTCAGTTTGTGAGACATACTCGAAGAAATCCTCAGAAATCACCTGCTGAATCAGTGCCTGAACCTGAGAGGATTGTCAAAGCAAAGAAAGCTTCACAGAAAGGGGCATCAGGATTAGGTAAGCCTAAGAAATCTTATTCATCTCTGAAAGATAAAGTTATTGCTGAAGATTTACAGTTTGAAGATTTAGAAATCAGCACTGTTAATAAGGAAAAACCTTCAGAGATTAGTTCAACCCCTTGTGCAGTTAGTTCCCCTTTGAATCTCAGTCCAAAGAAAGCTTCCCATTCAATCCAAAACATCCCTTCATCTCTACCATTCATCACCTCACTCCCTACCATTCAATCCAAAACATCCCTTCATCTCTGCCATCCATCACCTCACTCCCTACCATTCAATCTGCTAGTATTCTTCCAAATATTCCAACCATGGCAGGACAATAAGCACCTACGAGGATTGAGAGAATTGTTGCTGCTAGATATGGACCTTTAGTCTTGCCTACCCCTTTAAATCCTATGCCTGTGGGAGAATATAAAAAATATATGCCTAAATTTACTGGTACAGAGGGAGTAACAATAGAAGAACACCTTGAAGCTTTTTATAGTTATGCTGATAATTTAGATATAAGTGAAAATGATGTGTGGATGAGAGTTTTTGTCCAGAGCCTTGATGGAGAGGCTAGGAAGTGGTTTAGAGAATTACCCCAGAGATCTATAACTGATATTGAAGCATTAGATGATGCTTTTTTGAAGCAATGGGGAGATAAAAGATATTTGCTGTACTACCATACTGAGTTTGGTAACTTGAAGAGGGAAAATGGGGAATCAATACCTGATTTTAATAAAAGATTCAATCATATGTATAGTAAGATACCAGCTGAGGTAAAACCTACCCCCACCTCTGCCAAACTCACTTATGCTAATGCTTTTGACTCTGATTTCTACTTCTTGTTGAGAGAAAGGAGATGTGCTACTCTAGCAGACATGCAGGATGCAGCCTTAGAAGTAGAATCTAATATCATGGTTGCAGAGAAACTAAAAGGTCAAGCTGACAGGAGGAGACAGAGAAATCAGGCTTCTACTTATTCTGCATCATCTTCAAAGCCTAAATTAGACAAAATGACTAAGATGATAGAGTCATTGGCTGCTGAAATTTCTAAGCTAAAGGTTGAGCAGAATTTAGCAAAAACAAGGCAACAGAACACATTTGCTCCAAGAAACCCCAATCCATTCAGAAGAGCAAATGAGCAATTACAAATAATGTAGAGGGGTGAAGATTAAAAAGAAGATCAGAAAGTTAAAGCTCCTTTGCAAAATGTAGTCATGGAGGAAGAACAAATTGAAGAAGATGAGGATGAAATTAACTGCATGGAAGATAAAGGCAGTGTTGCATTTTTGACATTGGTTGAGTATGAACAATCATTGCTGCAGGAACAAGACAATCAAGAATGGGATAGAGGAGTTATTCTACAAACTGGTGAATAGCAGCAGAGATATAACCTGAGGTTGAATGCAAAGAATGTCAAAGAAAATCTTGCACAAAGAGCTGTTGTCCAAACAGAACCACAGAATATCAAGAAGAGAAGACCAACAGTTGATCTAGTCATCCTCAAAGCTCCAGTTCAAGAGGTAAAAAGTTCTGATAAGTCATCTTCTTCTTTCAGCTTAGAGTCTGAAGTTCAGAAATTGAAAATATCTGTGCCTCTGGTTGGGTTGGTAAAGAGTGAAGTGTTTAGAAAGCCCATCTTTGAAGCTCTTGAGCCAAAAACCTCACAAACCTCCACTGACTCTGTTAATTTGCAAGATGACAAGCCTACCATTGTACTCAGCCCTATGATTGAACCTGCTGATAATAATTCCCCATATTTTTATGTCTCGTTGACCATTCATGACAAAATCCTTCACAACTGCCTGCTTGACACAGGGGCTAGCCACAATTTGATGCCTAAAGCTGTCATGGAAGAGTTAGGCCTTGATATCACTAGACCCTATCATGATTTGTTTTATTTTGATTCAAGCAAGGTGAAATGTCTTGGATTGATTAAAGATCTGGCCATTACCTTAACTCAGCTGCCCATGAAGAGTATGATGATGGATATTGTGGTAGCAGATGTCCCTCCTAAGTTTGGCATGCTGTTGTCTAGAGGATGGATTAAGAGACTAGGTGGGACCTTACAGAATGATCTATCTTATGCCACTATCCTAGTTTTTGGGGGAGAAAGTAGGAGATTGTACAGAGAAGCACAGTTGGCATATATCATCAGTGATGAGAAGAATCACACAAATCATCCCATTTATGCAGTGGACACTGATTTTGGAGCATGTATTCTCCAAATTGAAGAATCTCAGAAGGCCTCATTGCAGATCAGGAAACCATCAGTTCAGGCCGAGGAAGAGCAAGGAAGTTAGGTTTGGGAGATGTTCTTTGATGGAGCATGTTCCAGGGAGACTGCAGGAGCAGGAGTGGTGCTGATATCTCCACAACAAGAAAGCATTCAGCTGTCTTTTAAGCTGGTTTTTCAAGTGAAAAACAATATAGCATTTTATGAAGCACTGTTGTTGGGCCTTAATGCAGCAAAAGACAGAGGAATCAGGAATCTGAAGGTGTTTGGAGATGCTGATTTGATCATTCAACAAGTAAATAAGGCATTTCAAGCAAAGCACCCAAGGTTGAAAGCATATAGAGATGAGGTATGGAGAATCAGAGACTCTTTGGATTATTTTTGTATTTCATACATTCCTAGAGCCCAAAATCAGCTTGCTAATTCCCTTGCTATTTCTGCTAGTTTATTTATACCTCCCATGACTCCCAGACTAGTGTATGAAGTTCAAATGAAGTACAGACCTTCCTTGCCTGATAATGTCCACCATTGGAAAGTTTTTGAAGATGATAATGAGTTGAATAGGTTCTTGCAAGTCATTGATGAGTTCTATGAAATGCAAATTGACCAAGAAAATGATGCCTTGTTAGGAAGCCCCCAATCCTAGCTTAGAAATAAAATCGGTAAAGACAACATTGTCCAACTTCCTAGTAATCATATTCCTAAGGGCCTAATTCCTCTTGAAAGACTGTTTGATCAAAATGATGTGCCTTACAAAGCTGCCCAAAAAGAAGACCAATCTACAGTCTATAAGAATAATATAGGAAGTCCAGGTCAACCTAGGTATGTGAATCTATCCACTCATTTGTCTGCTGATCAAACCGAATATTGCAATTTAATGAGGCAATTTGCTAATGTGTTTTCCTGGGAGTATAGTGATTTGAAAACATATGACAAGAACATAATCTAGCATAAAATCCCTCTGGAGAAAGACACAATATCATTCAAACAGAAGCTGAGACCAATAAATCCTATGCTTCTTCCTCTAATTGAAAAATAAATTAAGAAGTTGCTGGCTACCAAGATCATAGTACCTCTCAGATATTCAAAATGGGTAGCCAATCTAGACTATGTGTTGATTTCAGAAATTTGAGTAAATGATCCAAGAAAGATAACTATCCTTTACCGAAAATGGAGCATTTGCTGCAAAAAGTCTCAGGAGCCAAAGTAATGTTTTTCTTGGATGGCTTTTCAGGTTTTAATCAGATTGCTGTGCATCCAGATGATCAAGAGAAGACTGCGTTTACCACTCCTTGGGGCACTTTTATGTATGCCAAAATGCCATTTGGATTGATGAATGCTAGAGCCACCTTTCAGAGAGCTATGGATATAGCATTTGTGGGAGAGAAGGACAAATTTGTGCTTATCTACCTTGATGATATAATAGTTTACCCCAGCAGCCATCAAAATCATTTACAACATTTGAAAAAAGTGCTTCTAAAGTGCAGAAGGTTTGGAATATCAGTCAATCCCAAAAAATCTCAATTTGCTTTACAAGAAGGCAAGCTGTTAGGATATGTTGTGTCTGCTGCAGGTGTCTGAATTGACCCAGAAAGAGTCAAAGCAATTCAGACTTTATCTGTCCCTAGATCAAAGAAGGATATTCGATCCTTTTTAGGAAAAATAAATTTGTAAGAAGGTTTATTCCAAATTTTGCTGAATATGTGAAGCGTATTACCTCCATGTTGAAAAAAGGGGTAGAAATCAAATGGACTGATGCAGCAAGGAAATCATTTGATTCCATCAAAAAAGATATTATGGAGGCTCTCACTTTAATAAGTCCTGATTACAGCAAGGAGTTTCATATATTTTCATTTGCCTCTGAAGATAGTATTGCAGCAGTTTTATTGTAGCAAGATGAAGAAGGTTCAGAACATCCAGTGGCATTTTTTAGTAAGAACTTGAGGGATGCTGAACTGAGGTATGATATTATTGAGAAACATGCATATGCTCTTATCAAATCCTTAAAGGCTTTTAGAGTTTATATCTTGCATTCAAGGATAGTTGCATATGTACCCTCTATTGTAATTAAAGATGTTTTGACACAACCTGATGTTGATGGAAGGAGGGCAAAATGGATTGCAAAAATGATAGAATTTAATATAGAGCTGAAGCCCACCAAGCTGGTCAGAGGTCAGGGTCTTGCAAAATTATTAGCTGAAGAAAATTGCAGGTCTTTAGATATTGATTTCCTGTGTGCTATTGCAGAAAATAATCAGGCAGAAAAAGAAGAAGCAGCTGAAACAGAGAGGAAGCAATTAGTGGCCGAAAATCTAGCTTCATGTAACTGGTATGCTGAAATAATTAATTTCTTGCTAAAGCTAGAGATCCCTTCAGGATTTACTCAAAGTCAAGCCAGAACTTTAAAACTTAGAGCAGCAAAGTATTGCATTATGGAAAATCTTCTCTACTGGAGGGATCCATCTGGAATATTTTTAAGGTGTCTGGACAAAGAACAGTCAAAAGAAGTTATGCAGTAGTTTCATAACAACATGTGTGGAGGGCACCATTATTGGCAAACTACAGCCCATAAAGTTCTCAGAGTTGGGTACTATTGACCCACTTTATTTTCTGATGTATTTTCTTTTGTTAAATCTTGTGACAGGTGCCAAAGAATTGAGGGAAAACAATAGTTGAAGTCCCTGCCCTTAAAACTAATAATTGCAAAAGGACCTTTTCAGCAGTGGGGTTTGGATTTCATTGGAGAAATCAATCCACATTCCAGTGGCCAGCATAGATGGATATTAGTAGCCACTGATTATTTTACCAAGTGGATTGAAGCAGTCCCTACAAGGAAGGTTGATCATAATGTGGTCATGAAATTTTTGATAGAAAATATCTTCAACAGATTTGGTTGTCCACATAAATTAATAACAGATAATGCAGCAGTCTTCAGGGCAAAAGAATTGGTGGAAATGTGTGATTCAATGGGTATTAAACTTGTTCATTCCACCTCATATTATCCTCAAGGAAATGGTCTAGCAGAATCCTCTAATAAAAGTATGATCAGGATAATTAAAAAATTGTTAGAGGACAATAAAAAGAATTGGGATTCAAAGCTCAAGTATGCACTATGGGCTGATAGAGTGACCATTAAAAAATCCACAAGAAATTATCCTTTCAAGCTGGTATATGGTACTGATGCTGTATTCCCAATTCAATTAATTCTCCCTATGGCAAAACTCATTCAAGAAGAGCAGGATGAGGAAGAATACATGGCAAAGAGGATCACTGATCTGGAAGAATTACATCAGATTAGAGAACAACTAGTTGAAAAAGCTGCAGCACATCAGAGAAGGATCAAGGAAGCCTTTGACAAGAAGGCAATTTTTTTTTTATTTTTTATTTTATTTATTTATTTATTTATTTATTTTTTTTTTTTTTTTCAGATTGGTGACTTGGTTTTGAAATGGGATGCACTAAAGGAAAAGAAAGGCAACCATGGGAAATTTGATGCTTTCTAGACAGGGCCTTTCATCATTTCACAGGTTCAAGGGAACAACACCTTCATACTGAAAAGTATGGGAGGAGAAGCAGTTTTTGATGGCCCAGTTAATGGGCGGTTTTTGAAAGTTTATGTTGTTTAAGGTATTTTGGCCTTAAAGGCTGTAAATATTCTATTTTTATCAGTTTTGTGTAGGCGAAGTAGACTCCATGCCCAATGGAACACTAGGAATTTTGATTAATTGGTTTTCAGCTGGAAAGGCATTGGTCTGCAGGTTCTTGAGACCTCATAGGGAGGATCTCATCCCCAGAAGGAGCCAGTGTTAGCTCTGCTTTGTTCTTTGATACTTGATGGATCAAATAGGTGTTCAACAGTGCTGGTTTGGTTGTATAAGGTTGGCAACGATCTTTTATGCTTTCTCCTTCGTTTTCCCTTTTCTCCTTATAACTCCCACACCTCCGTTTCCACCTCCTCTTCCATTCTCCTATTTCTCCCCTAACTCATTATTTTCATGTCTCTCTATAGTCTTTTGTAAACCCCGCCTAAACCCTTTTTCGGGCTCCCGGGCTTCTCTTAGTTTAAAACCTATAAACCCCCGAAAACGTTTAAACCCGCATTAACCTTTGTTTTCATTTTAACCCTGGCTCTAATGTTTTAATCCATTATCGTTGCCCATACAATAAAAACATAACCTATCGGCGGGCCCCTTACTTGTCACATCACCTGTCATATCAACCAAAACGCATGCTAATTCTCCGCCATCCGATCATCCCGCGGAGATCCAACGATTGACGCTTCCCCCACTCCGTAAACCTGCACGACTGATAACCCCTGGGGAAGTGGTTTCCCGCTGGCCACGTGTCGCTGTTTGATTGTGTCGCGCCTCCATGTACGTAAACCACCCATCCCCGGTAGGCGATGCGGGGAAACCGCTTACCGCCCTTCCGGTATGGTTCCCCGCTCGCTAACTTGTGTGCATCTTCCTCGTGCAATGGCTGTCGGATCGATCGCGCCCTGATCTGAAGGCTCTCGTCTATCCTGATTTTCTAACCTCCCGATACCCCTCATCAAACGATCTCCGTCGTTGATTTTTGCGATCCGACGGTGGAGCTTCGTTCATCCATTATCGTCTACTCCTGATAGCTCCCTAGATCCAATCTGCACCGTTTGTTTTCGCGATCCAACGATTGATATTGCCTCTGTGTCTTCCATCGCCTCCCGACAGTTTTCAATGAAATTTTTGTGTTTTGAGCAGTCCTGCGCACTCGAAGGAGAAAGGAGTCCATGTTCAATGCTTTGCGCAGTTAATATTTCAGCTGCCACATTCAAAGACAACACGTTCAAGGACAAGATGGACGGTTTTGAGCAGATCAAGGTATTAATTAGTCATGGAGCCTTGTACACATTACATTCCATATGTTCAATGAAGGACAACAAAGTACAGAAAGAGCCATTTTGTTCATTAAAAACAATCAAACTGTATCAGAGACCCATTTCTGGTTGTAAATGTGGTTGGTGGTCAGTTATGACCCCTCCACGCATGGGTTTGCGGAGCAATTTTGTAGTCAACCTCCATATATACCCAGAGAAAAGATGTAATGAGGTTGATGAGTTTTATTCTGTTGTAAGCTTCAACTTTTGGAGACTGTAACTACTATGAGACCTGCAGCTTTTGGTCTTCATTCCCAGCTAATACAAGCTTCTTTTGCTATTGATTGCTTACTTTCCACTTCTTCTTCTTTGTTCCAGGCTGTGCCGGTTATGCATTATTTCATGTGCTGTTGATGTTTAGCATTAGAGGGGTTGTCATCCCACCTCTGTGTTAGGATTTAGCATGTATCATTGAACTTGTTTGTAGGTTTCTATTATTTTAATGCCAAAGAGCTGTCATCCTGTCTGTGTATTAGAAAACAGATTTACAGACCTTTTAACTGGTTGCAGCTGGCCATCACAGGGTCCTGTGCATCTGCTGGTGTGATCAGTGTTCTCCATCATCACATTTTCTTTAAAACTGTGATTAATTGGTGGTCTACAGTCTTGTAGTCTCGGGGTGTTCACCCATGTCCGGGGTTAAGCATAGTAGAAGTGGTTATCTAGCTTGAATATGCAGCATTTCTTTCATTCATCCACCATTTATCCAACATTTTTGTTGAGTTTGTAATGTTCCCGAGCATCTCTGAGATACAACCTAGGATAGTTTCTTGGGGTGATAACAAGTACCATCCCTAAAACCAATAGGTCAATAAAAGAGATCCCATGGGACTAGGGTGCAAGGTTAACATCCCAAAATAGACCTATGGGACAAGAGCACAGACCTAGACCAATCTTTCGACCAAATCCCCTGATTAATCCATGCCCAAAATGTCCTTGATAAATGATCTGAAATTGATAAAGGTATTACAGACTTATGTGTGGAGTTGTCTATATCACTTAGTGAAACAAATCGATAAGATTGCGAATAATATAGACAATTAAACAATCATAAAACACAATAAAAACACATCAACACAAACAAAATTGATAAAGGAGTTCACCAGACTTCTTGGCTACGTCTCCTAGTCCTAGCTTCCAGTGCTGCCCTCTTTATTATGTCTTTAAAATGGTTGTTACAGGTGTGAGCTCAAAAACAGAGTCTCCACACAAAAATGGATCTCACCATTGAGTTTCGCTCAAATCCTTGAGTCGAAATGAGCATATACACAATCGCATTGGTCACCCTGACCTCCAAACCCCCTGGAATGGTTCAAAAATACACTCTCCTCAACTTTTTGCATTACGTTGTTTTTATAACACATTTTAGTTACAAATTCCAATAATTGTGGAAACAATACATTTACAATAGAAACAGGCTATAAACGAAAGGACCGGTGGGCGCGGGTGGACCCCGATCATCCGACCTTTCCCTGGCATTGATCTCGAGAACAAACCATATGACAGTTGTCACGTCCCACTCTTCAACTGATCTGAACAACCTACGCTGTTGATCTGTCCTCTACCATCTGACGGCTATCACGCAGTTTCATGCTCCAACTAGTAGGTTTTCTATTTCTCTGAGGGCATGCGAAAAGGTGGTTTTCAGGAGACTACATGTCGACCACTGAGTGGACTCACGTGCTCCCGGTCTAAAACCACTTCCTGCCTTGAGGGCATGCGAAAAGGTGGTTTTCAGGAGACTACGTGTCGAGCACTGAGTGGACTCGCGTGCTCCCGGTCTAAAACCACTTCCTGCCTTGAGGGCACGCGAGAAACCATTTACCGCCCTCCTGTCGGAGCTCAATGAGTTTAGCTCCTTTTTCATAGTTTTATCGCGTCTGTTTTCCCAGATAACTTGCCTACATGTTTCGACGCGATATGCGTCGATCTCCGCTCTTGACCGCTGTTCCTCATCGCCTGAGGTCTGAACCAATCTCTGACTGCCACATCATCTGCTGTGCTGACATCATCAGGTACCTGTGACTCTTTCCCGTGTTGCCACATGTTCTGCTAATGTAGGCTTTGACTATTTGACCTGAATCTTTGATTAGCTCTAGTTTTCTTATCCAAACTCGGATTTGCTTGTGGTTTGCACCATTGGATTCGTATTCACGAGCCCTTTTACATTTTTCCATTTTCACCTTTATTTGAAGACTTTTGATCTAGAGGCCATGCTGGATCCATTTTGGATCAATAAATAAACTAGAATACTCAAAAACCAAATAACAAGGCATACCTTTAGGTTTGGGAGGCCAGCCTTCAAAAATACAATCATGGCATATGGGTGAGGGACCACATGGCTCGCTCAGGTGGCAGAGAAATGGCACATCGAGCTAGTTGGTGGCTGCGAGGGGCTACTAGCTGTTGGTTGAGGACCGTCATGGAGAAAAAAGTTCTCTTAAGGATATCACCCACAAAATGGTGGTTAACAAGGCCAAAGGTATATTGACTAGGTTTTAGGCAAAAGTTGTTGTTAAGCCCTATGTAGGCCCCAAGTTAACCCAAAAACCCCTTATTAAGCATTAGATGTTGAGTTATTACAATTATGTTGTTATAATGTTATGTCGGTTATAAAATTTCGTTGTATCATTTCATTATGATTGTACCCTTTATCTCTTATGTATACATGAAGGACACTTAGCCTTGGGATCCTCAACTCTTGTCTTATACATTTTATTAATTGTAAAAAGAAGTTTCTTCCTTGAAGTGGACTATAATTATTGGTTTCTTATCATTTTTAAGGTGCAAGGTTCAAAACTTTTGGTTTTAAAGCTTTGATCTTAGGGTTTAACTACTTCAAATGAGTCATCTTGGCATTTTTGTTGTAATTTTTTTGGGGATGTTTCATATTGTGAAATTTTGAGCAGGTTGAGAGGAAATCTCAAGACATGCCTAATAAAATTTTTGGATTTTGGTTCACTATACGTTTGGAGATATACCTTATGGAAGTTATGGTTTGTGAATGATCCTAGAATCAGTTTCAAATGAGTGATTTTTGAATTTTTGCTATAATTTAATTTATTATTATTATTATTATTATTATTTTGGGGGATTCAAATTATGGAATTTTTAGCATAATTAAAAAATATCTAAAGGTACATATGGTAAAAAAATTATATATTTTTTCACATCAACACATAGGCCGAACTTACAACTAGCATGACTTTTGATTAGAAGATATATTTTTGGTGATTTGAAATATGTGATAAAGAGGAAAGATAGGAGCATTATAATTTATTTAGATGGATTCTAAGGGTGCCTCAAAAGTTACCTTACCATGTAAGCCTATAGAAAGCCCACCCACGACTCATGAAGAGATAAAATATTTTTGGTGCGAGGTGTTAGAAAATCACAAAGGGAGAAATATTTACTTATGTTGATTATTACTTGTGATATTAGTGTGTTCTTATTATCTTCTTTATCTTTTTTTATCAAGAAATCATCAAAGCAAAAACATGAAGATCATGGAAACCAGATGTAGGCACTCAGCTAGGGCTAAAGCCCTTATATAGAGGAAAAACCAGTCAAAGAACTATTCCTTTAGTAGATTCAAAATGAGATATACGAAGACCTTAGACCTACAAAACTTCCTCCTCCATCAATTCAACCTTCCAACACGATTCAAAAAATTTCGATAGTTCCTTCTTGTCCAACAATTTCAGCCTAGAAACAACCCAAAAATTTCGGCCCCAATTTCACCAGAATTTCAGCCCCAATTTCACCAGAATTTCGGCCTAGCTTCCGATTTTTGGTCTCCTAGCTACTGTAGAATTTTGGCCCTGCAAAAACACTCAAAAAATTCGCACGTGTGGGATAGGTGAGAGAAATTTTGGTTTCTTTTGCAAAATGATGACCTCCTTCTTTGCTAGACTCTTTCTTCTTGTCCCTTGAATTTCACACCTTTTTTCTTACCTAGAAGTTGCAGCTCGAACTTGATGAGTGAGAGTGCCAAACGAGGTCGAGTTGCTGACTTTATATATGTGTTTATGCCCCTCATTTTATGCCGACTTGGTGGAGGAGGCCTAATTGACCTATTTTATAATAAAATAAATTTCTTTCTTGACCTATGAATCCGAAGAAGGATATTTTACATTGACTTGGACAAGGAAACTTGACATAGACCCTAGAATCCTTCAATGGAGGCTTTGACCTAAAAGTAATTGACCCAAGCATGAAACCCATGCTTTAATAAGTCAACTTCTTTAATAATAATTTTTTTTCTTTATTTTGACAAAAATATTACATTATGTGTCAAGTACAATTATGAATACTGGCACTAGTTACATTCTTCAACACTCCCTCTTAATTAGGGAGGTATTCATAATTACATATATATAGAGGTACATGGAAGATCTCAAGATGAACTACAAAGAGTTCTAGCACACTTAGTGCTGCGGACTAGATACTTGACCAGGGTAATCTATCTGGATGAGACTAAGATGGACTCAAGTTTTCAACCACTCTAGGTACCATCAGACTAACTAGCTAACCATCAACCTAGGGATCTAGGTGTGTATCCAAGGCCGGAGCTCCATGACCAACGCCACCCCCTCTCTTCAGGATCTAGACATCAACACATAGGCCGAACAAATGTCCTCCCAAGCATCCACTATTAGATGCTTCAACTCTCCCTATCGAACTAGATATATCCATTTGTCCAATCATGCTTCTAGAGTGTTCAACCTTCTTATGGAGAGATTTACCTGTAAAAACACTACCCCAATCAATAATAAACTTTCAAATATACATATAAGTAAACACAAAACTTCGGGGTCCTCATATATTCAGATGGTGCTTATATCAAGTTATCTATATACAATTTGTCAGAAGCTTTCTTCTTTCATTTCTTCAGCAACACCAAATACATTTTCAAATCTTTCTCAAGTCTTTTGTTTGCAACTTTATGAACATTTATCGATAGTACTTTTTATTACTTCAAAGTATTTACTATCATAATATGCCCTCCCTCTCAACTGGGGAGATATACCCTTTCTTCTATCCAGGCTCCCTCTCAATTTAGGGAGATCAACCAATTCTTTTTTTTATTAACATTGAAGGACCTTTTATGGCTCTATTTCTTCTTATTTTATCAAGGTCATCATAACTTCCTTCGCACATCTTCAACATCTTGAAGATTATGTACCTGTACAACTTAAACAACAAGTACAATAAAAAACAAATATATAGAAGCATGAAGTTAATTATATCGAAATCATGTCACTACTATAATGGAATTATTATAATTTAGACATCAAACAAATAAACCTAGTTAGGTTTACAAGACATATCTTTCTACATGCTAGACGTAAACTTCTTGCTATGTTTTTGTCATAAACCCTAGACTTCATCATCAAGACTTCGAGCAACTCAATCAAGATATCAGTTTCATTATATCTAGGGCCTCAATATTACTTTAAGAGGTATATGAAAAACTCAATCATGACTCCTAAATTCCATCTTCAAGACATAAAGCCTTAGTTATCCAATCATAGTACTATCTAAGGTTTCAACAATATGCTTTTACATCACAGACTTCTACTAGGGTTTGTAGCAAACCTGAGATTCTCATTAGGGGAATTTTGAAGTCTAAATTGGGCCTCCTAAGGAAATTATAAAATAATAGTGGAAATAATAAAATAATATTAGATTATATCATCAAACGTTAGAGGGAAAAAGGAAAAAAACTATTTTTTCAATTCATATTTTCAACTTATCTCCCTAAGGGTTTACTCAAATTTCAAGCAACAACACTTTTTGGATGCATAATTTGATTCCTCATCCAAGGAGTACCCATATTGCATACTTTCTATGGACCTTGCTATGCGAAAAATGAGAAATACATGAAAAATGTGATTGCAATCACGTTGTTTCATGTATTTCTATTTTTTCGTGTAGCAGGGTCCATTGAAAATACGCAATATGGATACTCATTGGACGAGGAATTAATTTTTGCATCCAACAAGTACTTTTGCCCTAAATTTGAGTAAAAACTTAGGGAGATAAGTTGAAAATATGAGTTGAAAAAGTAGTTTTATTATTTTATTATTTTTTAATCTTTTTACTTTTTTACTCCAAAAATGGTGAATCATCCCCCATGGTTGACATTATCATCTTGAATCCTATTGGTTCTTATAAAGTTTATTTTGGTTGTAAATTTTTTTTAGGAGGTCCATTTTAGACCTCAAAATTCCCCTAATGATCATCAAAACTAAATCATATTGAAAACAATATCATATCCTAGAATATCAATCTCTACTAGGGCTTTATAGACCCTAGGTTCCACAAACTAAAACATGAACATTAACAATTAGGTTAGCAAAATTTCATATACATATCTAGGATTTCATCATCACGTACTAGCATCTCATATCAATATTCATATGTACTAGATAAACCCAAGACACAAACATTAATACATCAAAGATATATTTACAACAATTTTCTCCAAGCTAGGGTTTCATTCCTAGGATCTTACTATAGATATTACAGGGATTGGCTCATAAACCCTAATTCGCTGAATCTTAAAGATCTAGGGCTTCTATCATAACAATACCAAAACCCTAAACATAAAAAATATTTCTATATTTCTTCAACAACCCTAAGTAGACCAGGGTTTCATAATCAATATTGACATACCCTTAGCAACAAGAGGCTAGGGTTTTGTAGTGAACCCTAAAGGTTAGGGTTACACAAGAATGATCAAATAATATCATGAGGGTAGATTCAATCTAATGATCACCCTAACAAGAATATTGTGGTTCAAAACCCTAGACATAACATTTTCAGTAATGTAAATCAAATTTCAAAAAGAAGAATGATCATACCTTTTATGAAGAGAAATTTATAACAAATCTTATATTAAAAGACATACCTTTGAGTTATTCCTTAAAAAACCTTGTAGGGAATCAATTCTTGAAGGGATTCCTTTGCAATAGAACTTCTATCGTGCTTCAAGTATACCCTTTGAAGTCTCCTCCATAACCTTTGTTTATTCTATAATATTTTCCTACCAAGGGTTGTACAAAGAAAAAGGTTATTAGTACAAACAAATCTTGATGTGAAAGGGGAAACGAAACATAAAAGAGGAAGCAAGGAATAAGATACCTATCTTTAGTAAAATGGTGAAGGATCCCTGTTAATCCAATCTTGAAGGATACCTACAACGTATCAAAATAATTCAAAAATGTTCTAACACGACATGTTAGATCTACAAACTCCCTAAGAGTTTCTAGCAAATAAGATTTTGACTTCAGATTATTCTACCTTGTTATTCTTGGGTGGACCTTCATCAACAACATTCACATGTTCTCTTTCTCTCTTCCTATTCCTTGGATTCTCACGACAATGAATTTTATAATGACCCATATTATGGTGATTATAACATTCAATCGTTGATAGGTCAACTTTATTATTTGGTCCCTTGAACTTGTTAAAGGCTCCTTTCTTCTTGTGATGAGCAGAATAGGCATTAGATGTATTTTATTCTTCATCCTCGTTTTTTACTAACGATATTTTGGCTTCTTCTTGACAGCATGCATTCCACATCTGTTCAAATGTTGGAGTATCCTTCCAACTGTTGATTCCTGATGCAAAAGCACTCCAAGATTTAGGTAGTCCTAGGAGAGTAGTAATTAAAGCTCCTTTTCTGGTATGATTTCATCTATTGCTTGGAGTCCATATTTTATTCTAGACATTCTTATAAAATATGATGAAACAATATCATCATTTGTCATCTTAACAATTCTTAGTTCATTCTTGAGGCTTGATATTTAACCAATGTTCTTGATTGTGAATAATTTGGAGAAAGCCTCATATATTTCTTGAGTGGAGTCTATATTGGAAGTGTATGGAATTAAGTTGTAATTTACTCCATCCACTATTAGGTTCATGGCTACAATTTCAGATTCTCTAAAATTCTCTTTCTTTGCTTCTTCTGTAGGCTTCTTGACTTTCCCTTATACAAGATTCAATACTTTGTATTTTTTCAAGCATAAGGTCTATCCTCTTTTTCCATGTCTTGTAGGTGGAGGATCCTTCTAGTTTGTTCTATGCCTTCATTGAGTTTGTCATATTGATATCTTATACTTCTAACATTGAAACTTCTTATTATCCTTTCAATAGATCTTTAAGATGCCTTTTTCTTCCTTCTTTCACCTTAGCTCTGATTCCATGTTAGAAAATCAGAAAGGAAAAAATATTTTCTTATGTTGATAATTACTTATGATATTACTGCGTTCTTATTATTTTATTTATCTTCTTTTTATCAAGCAGTCATCAAAACAAAAACATGAAGATCATGGACACCCGATGTAGGCACTCAGCTAGGGCTAAAACCCATATATAGGGGACAACCTAGTCAAAGAAATCTTCCTTCAGTAGATTCAAAATGAGATAGATGAAGACCTTAGACTTACAGAACTTCCTCCTCCACGAAGTCAACCTTCCAATATGATTCAACAAACTTCAGGAGTTTGTTATTGTTCAACACCTTCAGCCCAACAACAACCCAAAAATTTCATCCCTCATTTCACTAGAAATTCGGCCCAAATTTAGATTTTTAGTCTCCCAGCTACTGTAGAATTTTGGCCCTCCAGGACTTTGCACGTGTGGGCTAGGAGAGAGAAATTTTGGTTTCTTTTGCAAAATTATGACCTCCTTCTTCTTCGCTAGACTCTTCCTTCTTGTCCCTTGAATTTCACACCTTTTTTCTTGCCCAAATGTTGCAGTTCGAACTTGATGAGTGAGAGTGATAAATGAGGTCGAGTTTCTGCCTTTATATAGGTGTTTCTGCCCTCATTTTAGGCTGACTTGTCCAGTTTGAGGCCAACTTGGTGGAGGAGGCCTAATTGACCTATTTTACAATAAAATAATTTTCTTTCTTGACATATGAAGCCCAAGAAGGGTCTTTTACATTATGACATTGATAATGACACTTGACATAAACCCTAGAAGAGTTCAATGAAGGATTTGACCTAAAAATAATTGACCCAAGCATGAAACCCCTGCTTTAATAAGTCAATTTCTTTAATAATAATTTTTTTTTTCTTTCTTTTGACAAATACATTACATTATGTCTCAAGTACAATTACGAAGATCGACATTAGTTAAATTCTTCAACACAAGGTATCTAAGTTGGAAGGTCAGTTATCACATATGGAACCATGAAAGAAATGAAAAATGAGAAGGTAGAATTGCAAAATATCAAGGAAGAAATACAAAAATTCATTAAGGAAGAAGTATAAAATTCATGGCCGAAAATAAAAGGAAGAATTAATTTTTTTTTACGAAACATTCTATTAAAAGATCTCTCTAAAAGGGATATGGAGATCTAAGGAAATCATGAACATAATGTGTTGAAACTCAATCACATATGAGAAGTATTTTATTACAATTGGAGAGCACACATATTCAATCCTAGAGCCATACTAATCTTAACTATATCCATCTCAAGTATGGATCTAACATGGGCCAAGAAGGATCAAATTTCTTTATGTGCAAACTTCTTTAGAGTGCAAAATACAATGTATTATTTTTCATTATTTAAATTGTATTTTTGAATGCTAAATAGAGTATATATAGGACCAAATAAACATTTAAACCATAAAAAATTACTTTTTTTTTTCATGATGATATATAATACATACTTAATTTACATTAAAATATTTTACATCACATGTATATCAAAACACTTTATCACACAAATTAAAATGATTTTTTATTATTAATATATTTTTAAGTACATGTCAATATTAATTCTTATTAAAATATTTTATTGATAACCCACATTGAATAATTTTTTTTTCTAAGTAAAGGCTAATTCTATTAATAAAAAGAAAATATATTTACATGGAGGTCAAGACCTCAGAGGAAGCCGACGCTGTCCATCAGAACTGACCCAGAATACACAAGACCAGATAACCATATCCCCGGGTTGAGATAACCAGATACACAAGACCTAGAATCCATGCATACAAAAATACTGGCCATAATGGTAAGCAACAGTACAGGACAGATGAGAGTTGTAGCCATGATATTTTCTGTGCTGCCCGGATAACCATATGCAAAACTGAAAGACCAAAGGCCTGATAAACTTACCGAGCCAAGACCTGATAAGAAGCATATGAACATAAGATCTGATATACATGCCGAACCAGGACCTGATACAAAACACATTGACAAAAGCCAGAATAACACAACACATAGGATAAAAGAACCAGAATGGAAACTGCGACATCAGACGAGGTCCTGGAGGCATCATGCATCTGTCAGAGGGTCCCGAGCATCCTTCTCCACTCGACCAGGAATGCCCATCCACGAATCATAAACATTGTCCCCAGCACTTGTATTGCTGCCACCTGGAGGAGCTGCCAAGTGCTGATTGCCATCTGAGGGGTTCGCCGGTTCAGCTGAAACCGAAATGTCCTGAGTATTATCTTCTGGAGGCTTGAGGACATCAGGGACACTCCCCTCAGCCTGCAATTCACCACGATCAAACACAATGCCTACATCTTCTCCCTGGAGCACGCTATCATCCTGAGACTGCGAAGTTGAGGTATGCACAGAGACACTAGGCCTATCTTCTTCCTCAGCCAAAATGACAGTGATGCTGGCCGAGAGAATCGGTCTGTTGAGACGACTGTGGAATTTAAAGCGGGTGGTTTGGAACGAATTATGCGGGAAGGGCTTACCATGATCAGAGGACGGGGAAGCCGAAGCCAAAGGGATAATGTTCTGGGGAGCAGGCTGAGAACGCCCACGATTTCCACTGCTGCCTCCACGGCGAGAGCAACCACAACGACGCACCATTGTCAAGGGAACGAAGTGACCTGAAGGAGATGAGGAACAGGGCCAGACGGAGCAGGTTCGAAGGTGGGAAAGCCAAGTAAAGGTCTTACACCAGATAAGCAACCAAGCTACCAGAGCGATACGAGGATGCAGGGATAAAGACAAGCTGATGAAGAGAGACCCGATGGGAATGACAGCTGAAACAACCGACGAAGCCATGAATATAACAACCTGCGAAGAGTCTCGAACAGGGAGCGCATTCAATTCCAAATGCTTGATGATCTGCAGGTACTGTATATAATTCATTTCATCCGCGGGAGGATTTTGGAGGCCGTGCAGGATTGCCAGCTGCAAATCCAGATGCCGGCTTGACATGAACCATCATTAATTAAGCCTTGAAAGCACTCGCATTTGGGTACATTGAATAGTTTTTTATATACAACGTTAAAATGTTTTATTTTAACAATTGTTTTTCTATATATAGATATATATGAAGTTGATATCGACATAAATTAGTTAATATAAATATTCAATTAGTTTATTTAAATCTCTTGTTGAAATATTTTTGAAAAGTAAAATATTTAAACATCTTACTCGTACATTTTTTTTACTTTTATTAATTTTATTATTATTATTATACTCGACATTATTTTTCTATTTAGAACATAATTTTCAATTTTAATCTTTATTTTAAAGGGGAATGGATGGATAGACAAACTTACACATACCCTCATACTGGGCTATAGAATAAGATGGATATATGTTAGATCCATCTTAAGTATGGATCTAACATGAGCCGAGAGGGATCAAATTTCTTCACATGCAAACTTTTTTAGAGTGCAAAATACAATGTGTTATTTTTCATTGTTTAAATTGTATTTTTGAATGTTAAATAGAATATATATAGGACCAAATAAAAATTTTAATCATAAAACTTATTATATATATATATATATATATATATATATATATATATATATATATATATATATATATATATATATATATATATATATATATATATATATGAAGTTGATATCGATGTAAATTAGTTAACATAGATATTCAAATAGTTTATTTAAATCTCTTGTTGAAATATTTTTGAAAAGTATAAGATTTAAACATCTGATTCACACATTTTTTTACTTCTAATTACTTTACAACATATTCATTTTTTTTAATTATAACCAACATTATTTTTCTATTTAGAACATAATTTTTAATTTTATTTTCTATTTTAAAGGGGGATGGACTGACGGAAAAACTTACACATCCCCTCATACTGGGCTGTAGAATGAACCTCTCAGATCAATAAAATTTCTTTTTCTTTCTTTTGACAAATACATTACATTATGTCTCAAGTACAATTATGAAGACTGACACTAGTTAAATTCTTCAACACGAGGTATCTAAGTTGGAAGGTTAGTTGTCACATATGGAACCAAGGAGGAAATGAAAAATGCGAAGGTAGAATTGCAAAATGTCAAGGAAGAAATACAAAAATTCATTAAGGAAGAAGTATAAAATTCACGACTGAAAATAAAGGAAGAATTAAAAAAATTACAAACCATTCTATTAAAATATTTCTCTAAAAGGGATATGGTGATCTAAGGAAATCGTGAACATAAGGTGTTGAAACTCAATCACATATGAGAAGTATTTTATTACAATTGGAGAGCACATATATTGAATCCTAGAGCCATACTCATGACTTTTCAATCCAAGATCCACATTGTCAAGCTTTAATTTAGCACCAAGGAATTACTAAATTCCATATGTTGATATTAGGAATTTGATGTTAATGATCCTATAACATGGATAATCCAAATGGAGCATATTAACCTTAATATGCACCAGGTGACAACCTTCCAAAAGGTAAATATTGCATCATGTACCTAGAACACGATCAACTTGTATGGCATCAATGAATTTGTGATAGGAAAAATGATTCTATTGTACCCTGGTTTGTTTTTGTGGAGGAAATGATAACACATTATGGGCATTCTTTAGTTAATTGGTAAATCTTCCGCAAAAAATCCCAATTACAAAGCACACTCAACAATAATTCCAAAAGTTTAGTCTCAAGGTAAGGAACATTTAAGGAGAAATTTGTTAGACTTCTTTATGGGAACTTTAGAGGAAAACATCCAACATGAGGTGCATCTCTTTAAACCTAAATCCCTAGTGCATGATTTCAATATAGCAAGTAATCTTCAAAGTAAAAATATGGTTGCTAGAAAATTGATCACTAATAAATATAGAAAACATCATACTCCCTCTCCTAAACCGACAAGGTTGACAACTTAACAAATCGGTGAAAGAAGAGAAAACGGACTATGTTTCAACTATGACAAGAAGTACAATAAGGGGCATGAATGCAGTGAGAAGAAATTATTCTACAAACTATAAAGATGAAGAAGATCAAGAATTAGAATCATCACAAAATCTAGACCTAGAAGAGATTATAATAATATCTTGTCATGCATTGACTACATCAATACTCCATGGACAATCATGATAGAATGATATATCAAAAGTAAAAATGTAACAATGTTGATTGATTTAGGTAGTAGCCATGACTTCATCAATTACAATTTGGAAAAACTTCTTAACTACTTCACACATCCATCACTAGAATTTCAAGTAATGATTTTAGATGGAGGTATCATAAATTGTTCAGGGAAGTGCCATAGTATTAAGCTAAATATGGGGGAGTATTTAGTGGATGTTCCCATTATTTCAATCCAAATGGGTGATGCTAAAGCTATATTATGGTTCAAATGTTTATAATCATTGAGAACAATGGCCTTCAATTTTTCAAGATCTTTTCATGAGATTTTCATCAGAAGGAGAAGAAATTGAGCTTGGAGGTATCCAAGGGAAACCCTCTAAAGTGATAAGCTCTAATAGCATGAAAGAATTGTTAAAAGGAGGACATCATGGTGTAACTGCACAATTGCATTCATTATATGTTTAAAAATCTATATAGTCTGCTCCAATGGATCTCCAAAATGTTATCAACATTCATTCCAATGTATTTGGAGAGATGCCTAGGGGTTTTTCTCTTACATGAGATCATGACCATGCTGTCCATTTGGAACTTGGAAGTGGTACCACCTAATATACATGTATCCATATGCACATAAGAGTTAGATTGAGTGTATGGTTTAAGAAATGTTAGAGACTAACATCATTCAACCCATCTGTTAGCGCTCAAATCTGCCTCAGGCTGAGGAAGGCAAAACTCGAGGCCACATCAAACCACGCTCAGCCTCGTAGCTAGCCCTACGAGGACAGGAGAGGGCTCTCTCCGGGTCTATCTCGGCAAAAGATCTTCAAAAAGGCTGAGATGACTCACAAATAATACTGATTTTAGGCTAGTAAAGAGATAAGAAAGTTTGTTTTAGATTTTTGAGTTTTTTGTTGGAAAAATGGGAAAACCAATTTTGGGTGCGGGGATTGAGGTCAGATCTTTGCAGAAATCAAGTTGGGGCGAGGTAGGCAATAGTCTTGATGCCTTTGATCATGTGTATGGACGGATCAGAATGACAAGGAGCTGAAGAGGGCAAAGGAGAACATGGATCCTCTCCAAACTGACGAAAACATGCAAAACTAAACAAATTTTAAAGGAAGAGCACTGTGAACAATGAATTCAACCTCATTTGCTCATTCATTTAGTTTCAGAAGCATAAGAAGGAATGGCATACATGTAAACATGAATAAACTTACAATAACTAAGAAAAAACACCATCAAGAGCTAAAAGCCACAAGAATCCCAACATGTGCTACAAAATCTCTGATCTTTCCTTAGCCAAAATATGAAAAATATGTACAATAGTGTGCCAAAATCTTCCCAAGAGTCCAACCTGTGCTACTGAATGAAAATTTACATATATAGATCAAGCTAACCTCATTCCATAACCTCTAGGGGTCGAGCTCCTCCTTCTAGGAGCAGTTTGAACAAATTCTAAACATGGAGCAAGAATCTAGGTGACCAAAACAACCTGCCTCTAAAAAGAAGGAAACTGATTCATTACATTAATTTCTTGCTAATTTGTGAATGAATCATCTAGAAGAAGGTAGACAAGTTCCATGTTACCTTACATACATCAAATTACATCATGTTGAGTCAAAAATCACATCAAGGAGTGAAATTGGTGAAAACTGGCCGAAATTTTGAGCTGGAAGGTGAAAAATTGGCCAAAATCCTCTATGTGCAGCGCCCTGATCTCTATGCGCAACGCACTTTTCAGGCTGATTTTGAGGCACTTCCCAGCATCCAAATTGAGCTCACAATAGCTCGTTGGAAAGCCCTGGATGTATACTTTCCAACCCAAGTGGAATTTTCCAATTTAGAGCTCATTTTCCCTCTCAAAACTGCATTCTCCTAGAGGTACTTCCTGTTGTTGCAAAAGGTGGCAGCAAGGTGGTTTTCATGGTGTTTTTGTGCCTTTTGACCGTCCAGAACTTGATGAAATGCTTTGGAAATATCTGAGCATGCGTAAATTACCATGAAAAATCCAAAAATATAAATTTTTCCTCCAGCAAGTGTCCCAATCAAAAGCGAGCGCATATGCGCGCTGCGCGTATAGCCGAAAAACTTGTTTTTGGGACCAAAAATTTCAAAATGACAAAAATTTTCTCCGAATTTGCTCAAATTCGGAGTGAAGACCCTCCATCATGTGTCATGCTCAGCCAGCGAAGCCTCGGCCAAAACTCGAAGTGGATCCGGCCTCTTTCGCCGTTTTAGTGCTTGGATCAACCTCCTTTTCAAAATCTTCATTTTTGCTTTGTTGACATGCATGCGAGCCCAATAATGATGTTTCATGTGACGGAGCATGTCTTTATCTCTATTAGCCTTTGCCAGAAACTTCTCTAAGTGGATGTTGACCCTCTCAAGCCAAATCTCTCGGTTAGCCTCTACCTCCTGCTCATAAACTGAATCTCTGTCTGACATGGCTTTGAAAACAAGATGTCTGCAATATGTATGTTGATATAGGTGTAGTGAAATCAAAAGTTCAATGTATGCTCAAAACCTAAACATGTTACATGTATACCAAAGCATCATAGGAAACAAGCCACAGTGGTAATAGCTCTTTTTAAGTAGATTGGCATAAAACAGTGACTGTTTTGATCGCAAGGGTATTTGACAAATGAGTAAAACGTGTTATGTGCAGCCTTTGTGATGCTGGCTAAAATTTGGCAAAGGGGAAAATGAGTATGGGATTGTATTTTATCAATGGAGGATGGGAAAATGATGTGATAATGACCATAATAAAACAGAGGAAATAACAGTGGTAATACAATGGCAATGGCAGCAGCGGTAAAATGATAAACTGAAAGCGTGAGGGCAGGACACTTTGACAATAGATGCATAGGTACATATATCAACCATACAAGCTGGGAAAACCCTCAAAAAGCCATCAACATGTTTTTAAAACCCTAAGGAATGAGTTTGCTTATGAGCATAGGGTGTCACCTCTCCATACCCAACACATTAATTTCCCCACTTTAAACACACTATAAGCATTTTCAAAATCGACTAAGCAGCCATGAAAAACCTACTTGCAAGTTTTGGAGTCGATTTGGCAAGATCTGGTCGCATGAACAAAGTTTTCTTGGTGCTGTAACCCAATGCGTAGCACACAAACCCAATGCACAGCGCACCTCTATATGCGCAGCACCCTTGTTAATTTACACTAGCCAGTGAGGCCCAATGCGCAACGCACCTCTATATGCGCAACGCACACCTTGTATGAGCAGCGCAATTTTACAGGAGGATTTTGGAGGCCTTCCCGGTGTCCAAATTAGACGCGTGATAGCTAGTTGGAAAGGGCTTTAAGTCTACTTTCTAACCCAAGTGGAATTGTTCAATTTGGAGTTCATTTACCGTGTTAGAAATCAAATCTCCCAACACTACTTCCAGTAGGTGCATCAATTCTCCTGAGGCAACGGTATTCTTGACATTTATCAAAAACGATTATACCTGTGTAAAAAGTGAAGGAGGTTTTTCTTCCTTGGCATGTTGTGAACAAAATCCTCTCTCAGTTTTCCAAAATTCATCTTTTATTGCTTTGAAACATCATTTGAGTGAAACCTATCCCGATGTGTGAAACAAGGGATTTTGTCGAAATGAAGCGAAATGAAGGGGATAAGGGGCTTCTAAATTCTTGGGAAAATTTTTGGAAGTAGGGAGAGATGTTAGGAAGCAGGGGAAAGTGGAATCTCAGAGATCGAGTGAGGGGAAGGGGTCCAAAAGGGCAAAACACAGGCCTAGCCTAGAAAATTGCCAAGTTGTGGCAAGAAACTAGGGTTTGTGCGAGAATGAAGAATTTGGGGGATCTCAGTGATGGGAAGTGTTTAATAAGGTACATTAAGGATAGGGGAAGGTGTATGAACATCAGGATGCAAGTTTTTCTGATGATTTGGCCATTCAAGAGAAATTGCCTTCAAAACCCTGGGAGAGGGAAATGAACTTACCTAGACGCAACTGAAGCATGAACAAGGTGTAAAATGACCCATTGGAACCTGACATGATGATGACAACCCTCTGAATGATGATACACTCAGCTGAATGATGACATGGACTGCCATTTGGACAACTTTGAAAAGAGTGAAAACAAACCCTAGACCTAAAGCCTAGTGACCAAATTTTGCTTGAAGACTCTTTGAAATGACAAAATTTGACCTTGACACATTAAAATCACTTTGTAAGAGCATATTTGATCACTGGAGGAAGGCTACAAAGGCTGACACTAACACCATCCATAATGCTTTCTCTTCACTAGTGGTGATGGTTATAAAAAATAAAGGTTCATGGCGTATGTGTCTACATTATGGACAACTCAACAAATTAACAATTAAATATAAGTTTCCTATTTTTGTCATTGATGAATTATTAGAAGAATTACATGGAACAATATTTTTTACAAAGTTGGATCTCTAGTTTGGATATTATCAAATCAAAATGAGGCAAGAAGACATTCCCAAAATAACCTTCAGAACACATGAAGGTCATTATGTTTTTTTGGTTATACCATTTGAAATTACTAATGCACATTCAACTTTTCAAAGCTTGATAATTTTTTTTTTAAAACTCTAGTATTTTTTGATGACATACTAATCTAAAACAAATCTTGTTGATTGGGTCTTAACACTATTGGAAGAACAATTATACACAAATTCTTCCAAGTGTGATTTTGGGGTTCAAGAAGTGGAATATTTGGGTCATCTTGTATCCCATGAAAGTGTCAAAGTGGACCCAAACAAGCCTTAAATAAACCCAAAGGATTTTGGAATTGATAGGATATTACTACTAGTTTGTTAGGAATTTTGGTCAAATCGTGTTGTTTCCCCAACAACCCCATTTATTTTTCTCAAAAATAAAGTCCACTGTTGTACATGAAATTATGCACCCAATGGTGTGGTAAAAATCATCAACACCTTAAGGTGTGTCTTTGTGGCAACACTCAGAGAAGGGGCTATCACTTGATCTCAACTCTCTCCATCTAGGATCTCTCCTAGATAAGTCAAGGGCAGTAGACCCTAAGGAAGATTACCTAATGAAGGCTTGTTAATTCTAACAAGATCTAGGAGATAATTAGTAAAGCAATTAGGCATGTTTGAAATATAACTTGAAAAGAAAAGAAATTAATTAGAAAGTATAAATATTTATGAGCATATAAACATCAACAATGTAGATAAATAAATTATATTCAACAAGATATCTTGAAAGGCAAGTTATGATTATACCAGTGCAAAATATACTTGAAAGAAATATATTCTCAAAATGAAATTACAATACTTGCAATGAAATACAAATTTTAAGTTACAACAAGTTGCAAGAATGGGAAAGATGCAAACTTAAATGTTAGTGAATCAAAACCACAATAGATTATATACAACTTTGAGATATGAGCAACAAGATGGAAATAGAGCTTGCAAGATAATAAATCTTGTACTTAAAGAGAGATGCTAAAATATGATATAACATTAAAGGACAATTAACATGAGCATACAATGAAATAGACAAGTACAATAATATTAAATGAAATGCTTGCAAGTAAATGCGATGCTCACAACCCAACTTGTATGATAACCAATTATGTGCAAGATGAAACAAAGTTACAAGTGAGTGTGTGGAGTAGGTGGTATTGGTTAATTTTATTAAATTCCTATTCTAAGGCATGGCTTTTTTTGAATAAAGTGTAACTAGGTTCGGTCTTCATAAATGTAATTTTGATATTTGTATTTATTCAAGAAAATAAATATTATTTTTTATCAATGAGTTTCTTTCTCATTGAAGTAGGTCTAGCATATGTCAAAGTGCTATAGGTAAGTCAAAGAGATCAAAATAAAATGTTGAAGACCCTTAAGGGCATGTTACACCATGTATATATTTGTATAAGAGCCAAAAGATATCCCTCCAAGCAAAGTCAAGTCCTATCCATGCAACAACATCTTCAAAGAAGCAAAAACAATGAAGAAAACTCAAGTCGGCCTACAACCCTCAAGTCGGCCTCAAGTTGACCTAAAGGAGGGGCAATCCTCTATATATGGAGGTTGTTCACTCCTCCAATGACAAGCTATCACATCTCTAAAATCATCAAGAAAAAGAGTTGAGAAAAGAGTGAAGGAAAAGCGAGATAAGGATCCTTTAGTGCAATGAAGGAGGAGACATAACCGAAGTTGAAGGGACTATTTTTAGGGTGAATTGCAATCACACATGCAAGGAAAGGAAGGTTATCTGTGGTCACTAAAGAAGCCACATCACAATTTCTCATCTCTCATCATTTGGGATGGAAACTTAGGCCTAAAAAGCCTCCTACTTAAGCGAAGAAGACTCTCTCTCAACCAAAGAAGAAAATGATCAAATACATAAGGAAACCTCTCACATGTGCGAGAAACTAGGGCTGCAATACTGTCACATCAAGAAAAAGGGTCTGTTGGTCAAGAGAAGGAAGGTGTCGTCATTGGAAAAGGATCTCGCTAAGGATTAAAGGTTGGAGTCTCTTCTAGAACTAGTATACTATCAATAGTTGAAATAAGGACGAAGTGCCGGAAGGAGGAGGACGAAGTGTTGGGGAAACAAGGTGAAGGAAGGAGGAAGGAATTGACTTGTGCTTGGAGGATATTCTTATCAAGGGTCTAGGGTTTGACATTGATCAATAGAAGCTTCAATAAGAGAAATTACAAAAGGGTTTTCCTCTCTAAAAGAGAGAGGTTTTGTCCTGGCAGAAAGCGAACATCTTGTGTTCTTGTTTCTTGTGTTTTGGTAGTAGTTTGATGAAGTAAATACACATTCATTAATAAGAAGATAAGAAGATTAAGCTAACAAGAGAAATTGTAAGAGTGCTTCACAAATTGTTATCAGGTCTAGAATAATCCTACTATATCTAATTTCCCTAGATTCTTCAACATGGTATCAAAGCTAAGGTGACACATCAAGGAAAGGACATCTCAAGAACACTCACAAGGTGACTCATATAAGAAGGAAATCTCAAGAACATCTACAAGGTTGAAGCATCAAGCCAAGAAGTCTTAATCACATCAAGGACAAGAAGGTCTACTATCTACTATTCATCAAGGAAGACTACAAAACAAGAAGAAAAGCCTTATATAAAGGCACCTACAAGAAGAGAAAATTAAAGAGGGACCTACATCAAGCTACAATTCATCGATAAAATCTCATGGTCAAGAAAGTACATTTGGATAAAGCAACTTGAAGAACACCAAGATTGAAGGAAGGCAATCCATCAAGTCTTCAAGAATAAATCAAGTCCACTACATTTCAAACTCAATCAAGTAAGTATATGTCCCCTTCTAAATATACATCAATGTATTTTTTGCAAGGAAAGAAAGAAATTGGTTGGGACCAATAACTTCCTTGCATGGGAAAAGAGGACTGTTTTACTTCTCAAAGAGAATGAATTTCTAGATCACATCAAAGGGAATATTACTATCCCCGCTAAGGAACTGTTAGGGTCCCACCCTAACCCCCTTATTTATGTCATGGGATCACGTCATAGTCAAGAGTCAATAAAGCCCATATTAATATTTGTAAGTGGTTAACCCGCAATTAATGATGGGACCACAGTTAATTGCAAATGGGCGGTAGTATTAGATAGATGGTAAATGGGCGGTAGTATTAGATAGATGGTATTAATAAAACCCACGATATTGGCCCGTGGTATTGCATTTATGAGTCATATATAAAGGATAGAGACTCCCTGCGAGGAGCATCGTGTCTTGTTTTGTAATCGAGCTTTGCTCTATTGGAGGTTGCCCCCTCGAAGAGGCCTGTGAACATTTCTCTCTGAATAATAAAATCATTGCTATTCTGTGTTCTGGGTATATTTTCTTCGCATATTCTGTGTTCTCGGTATCTTTTCTTCGCAAATTCTATGTTTGGGTATTGCTTTGCAGGTTAAGAGCATAACAAGTGGTATCAGAGCACTTTCCAGGGCTCGGTGGGATCTCCAAATTTTAGCAAATTTTTTTTTGGCTAGAGACGTGTTCCGACGTCTTTAAACCACGGGATCTGTCGTTAAGCGCATAAACCTGCGGATTTGGGGAGGCATGCACGCAGGAAATACAAGAGGTGGTCACGTCTGTTGGACTCCCTTGTAACCCCTGTGGGTACCCCTTCGAGTAGTAGCGCATTAGACAGAACCGCGCACAGACTGTCTTCCACGTACCCTCTGGGTATATAGGAAGCCCCCTAGATCCCTTGAAACCTCGCCATAGATAAACCTTCAGCTGTCTTGTGGCTACAGTACACCGAGAACAGCACTCAGAGAGATTACTCGCCCGTACGATAGGGTAGTCGGGTTGTACGGCTAAGGGTACGGTTGATCCTCCTTAGTTAGAGCCCTGAAACATTGGGCCAAGTACTACTGTCAGACCCTTATGTATATTGTGATCTGTAGCACCTGACACTCCCCAAGACCATAGTTCCCTTTCTATCGGGGGATCACACATCAGAATCAGCAGCAGCAGTTGTTCCACCATTCAGATCTCTCAGATCCACCAGATCGGATATTCCAGATCAGCAGCAGCAGTTGTTCCACCATTCAGATCTCTCAGATCCACCAGATCGGAGTAGTTGTGAAGGGTTCCTGTACCTGGATATAATTTTCGCAGGACTTTTGGCGGCATTGACATTTTGAGGATTTGGCGACTGCAGTATTGATCAGGAAGGAGTAAAAATCCGTTAGGAGTTTTCCAAAAAAAAAAAAAAAAAAAAAAGTCTGAGATCTTCCGAGGCGCTTATCGGTGACCTAGCCCATCAGTATCAGAACGACGAGCTGAGCAAGGTGGTACCATTCAATTTCTTAGTAAAAATTTTTAGGCGGTCCCAATTTTTCATCAGGTTGGTGTATGGTAGAAACTCGCGCTCAAGCGATGGCCAATGAAAGGATCGACAAAATTGAAAACCATGTACACTCCCTCCAAATTGCGGTGAACAAGATCGAACTTGAGCTTCAAGGAATGAGTAACCACATACAACTTGAGCTTAAAGGAATAGGTAACCAGATACAGGAGGCACTCCTAAAGGGCAAGGAGCCAGCCCACGAGGAAGTGTATAATGGCCATGAATACCATGAGGGTGAGTCTAGCCACTTTCCTCACGTTTGGCACTCCCATCCACCACCCAGTCAGCGACCTCCCAAGTTGGATATGCAGAAATTTGACGGTTCTCACACGTCCGCATGGCTAGCACAAATGGAGCAGTATTTCCAATTGAATCATATCACAGATGAGGGGACTAAGCTTATGGTGGGCACCATGTACTTGGACAATGAACGATGGCAATGGAAGGAATGGCATCAGCGTTGCAATGGACATTTTCAGAATTGGGCCCAATTTGCCAAAACTCTTCGCAGTCGCTTTGAACAGGAAGACTCTTTTTTGGGGCGTCTCACTAAGCTCCGACAGACAGGTACAGTGGAGGAATATATTACTGCTTTTGAAGCCTTAGCCTTCTGCACTAAGGGTCTTACAGATGAGTTCTACATGGAATGCTTTATCAGCGGTCTTAAAGAAGCCATCAAAGCTTAGGTTCTACTCCACCACCCTCCCACATGGACAGAGGCTTGCCAGGTAGCTCGTAAGGTGGAACGTGCATTAACAGCCCAATCCAGCCACCCCAACTTCCCCGCTAAAGGTCGTCCCTCACAGGCTCCCAATATGACTCAGACACTTAAGATTCAAAAGGTGTCACCTGCGGAAATGGCCGAAAGAAGGAAGCAAGGACTATGTTACTACTGTGATGAAAAATATTCCCCGGGTCATAAATGCAAAGAGCACAAGTTTTTTCAAATAGATGCCACTGACTACAGCTCCACAGAGGAAGATCCACCACTTGAGGAACCAGAGGCGATCGAAGAAGATAACCAACAGGAGATTGTATCTGATGAACCAATTATTTCGCTGAATGCATTGGCAGGAATTTCTTCCCCTCAAACTCTCAAAATCAGGGGTTTTCTTAAACATCGCCTAGTAGTAGTCTTGATTGATAGTGGAAGTACCCATAATTTCATCCACCAAAAGATCGCTGAAGCAGCACATTGTTTCGTCCGGGCAGTTTCTAACTTCCAAGTCCAGATTGCAAATGGGGGCACAATGAAATGTGAAGGTCGCTGTGAAAATGTCAAAATTCAAATGGGGGATTATCAATTGAAAACCCACATATTTGCAATACACATGGGGGGTTGCGACATTGTCCTCGGCGCGGAATGGCTCCGCACTCTTGGGCCAATCACAATGGATTTCCAGGAGTTATATATGAGTTTTAAGCAGAACAACTCCACACATACCCTCCGTGGACTACAGGCGGGAGCCCCCTCTATCATCAGCTCGCATAGGATGGAAAAATTGTTAAAAAAGGGCCATCATGGAGTGGTAGCTCAATTTAATGCCATCCAGGTAGTCGACACCATGCCCCCGCCAATTCATCCTGAGATGCAACAGATTTTAAATAAACATCGGACGGTCTTTGACAAGCCTCATGAACTTCCACCCTCGCGAGGGGAACATGATCATAACATCACATTGGTTCCAGGGGCCCAACCCCCAAATGTGTGGCCATACAGATATCCATTCACCCAAAAGAATGAAATAGAAAAAATCATCAAGGAATTGTTGGAAGCAGGTGTCATTCATCCCAGCATTAGTCCTTATTCATCTCTAGTGGTCATGGTCCTCAAGAAAGATGGGGAGTGGCGGATGTGTCCAGACTTCAGGGCCCTCAATAAGTTAACAGTCAAAGATAAATTTCCCATCCCAGTGGTTGACGATTTGCTGGACGAACTCAATGGGGCTCAATTCTTCACTAAGTTGGATCTTCGCTCAGGCTACCACCAAATTCGCATGAAGGAAGTCGACATTCCCAAGACAGCTTTCAGAACTCATGAAGGCCATTATGAGTTCCTGGTCATGCCATTTGGTCTCTGTAATGCCCCCTCTACTTTTCAGAGCCTTATGAATCACCTCCTCAAACCATATCTCAGAAAATTTGTCCTTGTCTTCTTCGATGACATCCTCATTTATAGTGGCACTTGGGCGGCACATCTTCAGCATGTAGATCTACTCTTGCAACTGCTCCGCACGCATAAATTATTTGTCAAGATGTCTAAGTGTTCGTTTGGCATGGAATAAGTTGAGTATTTGGGCCACATTGTGGGGCGTGAAGGTGTCAAGGTGGACCCAAAAAAGATCCAGGCAATGCAAGAATGGCCTCAACCTCAGACCTTGAAAAGCTTGAGAGGATTTTTGGGTCTCACAGGCTATTATCGTAAATTTGTCCGCAACTATGGCCGCATAGCAAAGCCCCTAACGCAACTCCTAAAGAAAAATTCCTTCTTCTGGAACGAAGAAGCACAACAGGCATTTACCGCTCTCAAAACCGCCATGTGTTCCACTCCTGTCTTAGCACTACCGGACTTCACCAAATCATTTGTCATTGAATCTGATGCTTCGGGAACAGGTATTGGAGCGGTCTTAATGTAGGAAGGGCGACCATTGGCCTTCACCAGCCAACAACTAAGTGGGAGGAATCTGGGCCAATCTACCTACGAGAAGGAAATGATGGCCATCTTACATGCAGTCGAGACCTGGCGACCTTACTTGTTGGGGCGACGTTTCCAAATCCGCACAGATCATCACAGTCTTAAATATTTTTTGGAGCAACGCCTATCTTCCCCACAACAAAATAAATGGTTAGCCAAAATGCTGGGATATGATTATGAGATCATTTACAAGAAAGGGAAAGACAACAGGGTAGCAGATGCATTGTCGCGCCAATTTGAGGAGGAAAGTACTCTGCTCGCAATTTCACTCCCCATTCCAGACTGGATTGAAGAGGCTCGCAGGGAATGGTTTTCACATCCCGGGCTCTCCCAACTCATTTCTCAATTGCAGGTAGATCCTAATTCTAGCAAGGGCTACTCGTGGCAGAATGATATTCTTCGCTACAAGGACAAAGTCGTAATATCACCAACATCCACCCTCAAAAGTCGCATTTTGGCAGAATTGCACTCATCTCCCATTGCAGGACATTCGGGCTTTCAGAAGACATATGCTCGCACCAGAAGATCATTTTTTTGGGCCGGCATGAAACAGGACATCCTTACTTTCGTAGCAGAATGTGACGTCTGTCAACGCCACAAAGGGGAAACCATCAACACACCAGGCACATTACAACCATTTCCCATTCCGGCGTCAATTTGGACGGAGGTCTCCATGGATTTCATTACAGGTCTTCCAAAGTCTGGGAACAAGTCAGTCATCATGGTGGTTGTGGACCGACTGTCGAAGTATGCTCATTTCTGCGCCCTACCCCAAACATTCACACCCACTTTGGTTGCTCAAACTTTCATGGATCAGATCTTCAAATTGCATGGCATGCCCACTTCTATTGTGTCCGACCGCGACCCAATCTTCACCAGTAATTTTTGGCAGGAGCTCTTCAGAATACAAGGCACTCAACTCAAACTCAGTACTTCATATCATCCGCAAACAGATGGTCAAACCAAAGCCGTCAACAAATGTCTAAAAACCTACCTTAGGTGTTTCACTTCAGAAAAACAACACCTTTGGGTACAGTGGTTACCTCTGGCGGAATGGTGGTATAACACCAACTATCATGCCACCACCAAAATGACTCCCTATGAAGCAGTCTATGGACAACTTCCGCCTTCCCCTACTTCTTATCTCACGGGGTGCTCCAAAGTACACGCCGTGGATCAACTCCTACAACACCGCGCAACCATGCTTGCCCATCTGCGCGAGAATCTTCATCAAGCTCAGAACCGTATGAAGCAACAGGCTGACCAACATCGCTCAGAGCGCCAATTTCAAGAAGGGGATCAGGTCTTTTTGAGGCTGCAACCATATAAGCAAACATCACTCAAAGACAAGGGTTGTCAAAAGCTCTCTCCAAAATTCTACGGACCATACTAAGTACTTCAGCGCATTGGAGAAGTGGCTTACAAGTTGGCTTTGCCACCTACAGCAAAAATCCACCCAGTTTTCCATGTATCGTGCCTCAAGAAAGTGATTGGGAACAATTGCCGAGTTCAAACCAGTCTACCTGAATTGGACGAAGAAGGGTCAATCTGGCTTCAACCTGAACAGGTTCTAGACACACGAGACAAGCACCTGCGCGACCGCATGCTTAAGGAGGTCCTTGTCAAATGGAAAGACACCTCTCCGGAAGATGCAACTTGGGAACCAGCCACTATTCTTCAGCAGTTTCCGCAGCTTCAGCCTTGAGGACAAGGCTAGTCTTAAGGGGGAGGGCATGTTAGGGTCCCACCCTAACCCCCTTATTTATGTCATGGGATCACGTCATAGTCAAGAGTCAATAAAGCCCATATTAATATTTGTAAGTGGTTAACCCGCAATTAATGACGAGACCACAGTTAGTTGCAAATGGGCGGTAGTATTAGATAGATGGTAAATGGGCGGTAGTATTAGATAGATGGTATTAATAAAACCCACGATATTGGCCCATGGTATTGCATGTATGAGTCATATATAAAGGATAGAGACTCCCTGTGAGGAGCATCGTGTCTTGTTTTGTAATCGAGCTCTGCTCTATTGGAGGTTGCCCCCTCGAAGAGGCCTGTGAACATTTCTCTCTGAATAATAAAATCATTGCTATTCTGTGTTCTGGGTATATTTTCTTCGCATATTCTGTGTTCTCGGTATCTTTTCTTCGCAAATTCTATGTTTGGGTATTGCTTTGCAGGTTAAGAGCATATCAGGAACAAACTCAAGCCTTAGCCAAGTACGATAAGGATGAGACAAGAACTCAAAGGATTATAATAGAATCTATCAAGGACTCTCTCATTCCTTATGTCTCCAAATTTGAAACATCAAAATAAATCTATGTCAAGCTAATAGAGCTATTCTCGGTAAGCACAACTAGAGAAGTGATATATCTACGAAATGATTTGTACAAGATGAATATATCAAAGGAAGGAATAGATCCCTACCTCACGAAGATATATGATATGAGGGATCAACTTCAAGAGCTAGGAGAAGTCACGTCTAAAAGAGAAATGACAACTATAGTACTCAATGCTCTACCTGAGGATTGGGGCAACTTCACATCAATCATATATTCCAAGAAGAAAGCTACCCTAGTAAGTGAACTATGGTCTCTATGATAGATAGAGGAAATTAGACTCAAAGAAAAATATGATGCGGGATCAAAGGAGCATGCATTTTCTACCATGGCCAAGAGAAAGGGAAAATTTGGAAAATTTGGTCCTTGAAGATCAAGCAATAGAGATATGTCCAAAGTCCAATGCTTTTGATGCCAAGAATATGGACACTACAAAAGGGATTGTCCTAAAATTAAGAAGGACAACAACAAAAAGAGAAAAAGGGAAGAAGCTCATGTAAGTCAAGAAGTGAAAGAAGAAGACAAGAAGCAGAAAAAGGAATATCCTCTAGATCTGTACTATGACTAAGTCTACCTCTTTACTTAACATCTCCTTTCAAATTTTGAGTAGTATAGGAGCATATAGAAATAGAATAGATTTCATGGTTAAAGATATCTTCTAGAATATAGGAGCATGGTGTAGATATAGCTTAAGATATTCATGTAGAAGGAGCGTACCTATTATAGGACCTCATCCACGATGAAAGAATAATTGATCATGATTAAAAAGGCTTCCATCATCAAAAGGAAGAAACATTTGTAGGATAAGGGTATTCAAGATCCTCTGATAGAATCTTCAAAAGAAGGTTCATAAATAAGTGCATATGTCTCATTGGGAGTTCCATTTATGGGATTCAAGAAAGGACGATATGTAGGCAAGAGAAGATGAAGCAATAAAGGCTACACCAATCGAGGAGAACTATCAAATGAAGTCGAGATGATCAAAGCAGAATCAAGATGAGGTATGTATGCATCAAAGTTTAAGTCGTGTCATCATATATATTAGGTCATGGGAACCGTTCTAAATGTTAGTGTCGGTATCTTCATCCCTCCATCAGTGATCAAATTCTCTTGTTGCATTGCATTTTAGGTGTCTCATCCGATCAGTTGCATTCCATTAGGATCATGCATCACTTGATGGCAATGATATATTATAAATTTTCCCTCATGGTCTTTACCTGCTGACCTATTTTCACAAATTCAAGTCACTTACAATCATTTTTTGTCTTTACATCTGTAAAAGTCATTTGTAGGGTTTTAGGTCTCATTAGGTCTAGGGTTTTGTCATCAAAGTCTTGAAAAAGCTTAATAATGGTTAGCAGGCATGTGAGGAGTTTAAATAAAGTCTCAACAACAAAAATTTCAATAATCACATGCTCAGTGATTGATTTTTCCTCAAAACCCTATTTTGAGGAAAAATAGAGTTTTTTTTATTGTTCTATGTATAAAAATTTCATGTAATTTCATTTTTCCTATATGTAATAAGTCCGAGATGCAGCCCTGGTCACCTTGCCAAGCTCCTGCACTCCAGCTCCTGCAAAAGAGTCAAAAATTCAAAGCATTAGTCCATCAAAAGGCAAAAAACAAGTCAAACTGCCAAAACAGAGTTTTAAAAGACAAAGTGAAAAGGAAAACATTAGAAAAGTGGGTGTTTGTAAATAAAAATTAAAGTCCAAGGATATATAAAGTGTTTTTCATGTTGAAGACATAATTTGTGCCAAAGAAGTGAAAGAAACAAGAGCAAGTCGCATTTTTGAGGCAAAGAAGGCAAATCGCAGTAAAACCTAGCAGTTACACTAGTCACGACGCACTTGGGTTGAGGTGCGGTGCATAGAGCGCAGGTTTTAAACTGGAGATTGCATGGGTGTGACGCACCAGAGAAGTGCGGTGCACCTATTAGTGGGCGCGGCGCACCTGCCTTCCAAGCCCAAATTTCACCAAATCGACTTTACCAAGCTCCAAATTTGTGCAATCTTCATTCAACAAGTAAGTGAAGCATTCCATAGTGCCATTGCAAGGGTTTTAGTCATCTTTGATGGTGTGAAAATAGGTGAAAAGGAAAACCCTAGTTTGTTGCACAGTTTCATTGAAAAACTTCCTAGGGTTTGTAAAGTTGTAATTTTTGCTGTTGTCCCCTGCACCATTTTCATTTTCCTCTTCACTACACTCCCCTCATTTCATTTCCCTTACCCCTCTCTCACCTATAATCATCCTACCCCCTTATCCCCAAAACCCTAACAACAAATTCCCATTATTACCCTAAACCCTAATCCTCATTCCCCAAACCCTGCCACTCCTAAAAAACCCTATAGTCATCACAAAATCCCTCATTCATAGTCCCCACTCATCAATCCCTTTCATTGAATAGAAAACACCTATTCTTGATATAAAATCTCTTCATAGTCATCATAGAACATCAAATAGTGGCAAACATGGAGATAGATTCACCTTATGAAAGGGATGAAGAAATAGTAAGTGATTCCTCCCAAGAAATTCATGCACCAGGAAAACCTCACAAGGGAGGAAAACACATCCGGGAGGAGCCCACTACTCTTACTGAGCTATTGGCTTGCCCTCTTGTAGTAGCTTGTTTCAAACATCAGTCTTGCTATCAATTTTTTGAGATGGTGGAAAGAGTCAAATACCGTCACGAGCTTGCCAGATTTTTTGTTCTTCATCTTCACAATGGTCAGGTCAATTTGGAAGGTGTTACATTCAATTTGACACCTGAAACTATAACTGAAGCAACATGTATTCCGAATGTGGGTGAATAGTGGAACAAGAGACAGCTGGTGGACAAAGAGTATTATGAACCTTATGTCAAGGCTGGCTATCAGAAGAAAATCAATAGGGTCTTCCCTTTCAGATACCTACAGGACACATATGCTCCCCTTATGAAACTCATAATCAAATACTTCAGCTGTGAAGGTAGATTTTCTCGCCTATACACCTATCATGTTAGATTATTGATGCATTTTACTAGAGTGAGGATGATGAACATCCCCTATTTCATGTGCCGGAATATTGAGAAAATGACCACATTGGTGCAAAGGAAACCTCCTCATCAACAGTACAACAACATCTATCACTTTGCATTGATCAAGATTCTGTTTTGCATTAGCTGAGTTTGTTGAATGTTTCATGGGATGATTTCATTTCACATGAGGTTTTCACAAGTCCTCAAGTGACCCCATCAGTTTTTCATGAGGCAGGAGGGCCTTCACATCAGTGAGAGGTGCATGAGACTCAAACCACCAGTGTGCCAGTATTTTTCACCTACCAAAAGGGCACAAGGATATTATTTGCAGCAGCCAAACGAGTACTATCTCCACCCGGGGTGGAAGGGGTCTTGTTTCCTTCAACAACAAAGTAGGTACAGGACAAAGGTAAATAACCATTGCATGATGAGGGACCTTCTGAAGGTCAAGAGAGAGATTTCATTCTCATTCAGGATGATGAATTTGATTTGGGCTCCCAAAGCTCAAAGCTCAAGGAGATCATCCAGGAACAAGAAGCTGACATTCATGACTTATCTCTTAACCTGGAAAGAGCTAAGTGGATTATAAACTATCTTGAGAAAAGTTACAAATAGTTGGAAGACCAGCAAACTATCATGGAGCTGCAAAACATAAGAGAAAACCGGCAAGCAACCAAGAGAAGGAAAGTCAAGTTAACACCGCTAGAGCAAGAAATTGAAGCTGATCGGGAATCTTGGCTTGAAAGGGAAAACATGCACTTGGAGAAGCTACTGGTAAAGGCCAACAAAGAGAAAAAGATGTTGAGGCACATGGCCTATCACTGTTTGGCAAGAAACAAGATTTGCAAAGAGAGAATAAGGACCTTGAAGGCCAAGTTGAGGAAAACTTTGAGGAGGAAGAAAGAGCAAGACAAGCTCAAGATTTTGGCTGAGGCTTCCTTAGCCAAACATAGCACTTGATGCAGGTCACTCAGCCCAAATTTCAAGAAATTTGGCACTCTTTTTGTCAATTTTGAATTTTTGAAGTAAAAAACAGATTTTTTTGCCTGGTGCGTAGCGCCACCCTGCGCTCGCTTTTGCTAGGGACCTACTCTGGAGGAAAAATCTACATTTTTGGATTCCTCATGCAAAATTATGAAAACCCAGAAATTACTAGAAATTTTTGTCAAGTTTTGGGCCTCCAAAAGGGTCTAAAACACCCAAAAATGCCCTTTCTGCCCCTTTTTGGCCACACAGGAAGCAGTGTTGGGAGAACTCACTTTTGGAGGGGCAAATGGACACCAAATTCAAAAATTCCACGTTTGGAAAGTCGACAGACAGACCTTTCCAACAATCCCACTTGGAGCAAATTTGGTGCACGGGAAGGCCTCCAAAATCAGCTGCAAAAAGTCGCTACGCACAGGGACATTGGCGCGACGCACAGGATGGAAAATTGCTGTTTTTGCCCAAAAACTCTGTTTTTCGCCTAGTTTTTTCTCAATTTGAATTTTCTCTCTCTCATGGTCAGAATCATGTTGTAATTTGATGTAAATGGATGGAATTTGATGGCAAAATGTTGAAAATTCACTCATGGAAGTAGATACATCATGAAAAGGTAGTTTTGAACTGAATGAATTAGTTTCCTAGGTTTTAGAGGCAAGCTGTTCCACTGCCTACTTTTCAGTTCTTAGTTTAGATCTTGTTGAAACAACTCCTAAAATCATGAATTCGACCCCTAAAGCCTAGCATGAGTTTTTTGTTGCCTATATCTAGTACTTTTCCAGTCATTTGTAAAGGTTGGACTCTTGTGAATGCTTTGAGCATTATTGTACATTGATCTCTGCAGTTTGGAAAAGGAATAGACTAGGGTTTGCAACATTTTGTGGGATTCTTGTGGCAAGTTGATTTGGTATTGTTTTTCCTTCTTTAATTCAAGTTTACATATGTTTATGTATGCCATCATCTCTCTTTCTATTCAGCTTAACTAAATGAATCAAGGATAAAGGTAGAATTTATTGGTGTTGTAGTGCTCTACCTAGGGTTTGTTTAGTTATTCATGTTTTCAACTGTTCGAAGAGGATTCCTGAGAATCTCATGCCCTCTCCAACTCCTCACCAGTATTAAGACTCTCCATCTCACTTATTTAAAAGTACTAAGCCATTTGTCTACCTCGCCCCACAGAAACCTTTGCAAGACTGAGTCCATTCCCCGGACCCAAATCTGCCTTTCACATTTGAGCCAACAAACCAACATTAAATTCAATCAAATTCCTCTGAGAATATACCTAGCCTAAAATTAGTCTTTATATTAGTCATCTCAAGCTTCATTGACCATATTTTCCTGAGATTGACAAGAAGAGAGCCCTCTCCCAACCTGGTAGGACTAGCTACCAGGTTAAGCGTGGTTTGATGTTACCCTAGATCCTGCCTTTCTCAGCCTGAGGTAGATTTAGGCCCTAACACTAGAAGCATGATCAAGAATAAAAGGATCTCTTTCACCAATGATATGCTCGAAGGCATGTACTACAATGAAATAATTGTCAACATGAAGAAGTTCTCTCATAAGGAGTATAAGGTGGTTGAATAATCAATCTAAGAAGAATCAAATGAAGAAAGATATCATGAAGGAGAAAATGAAGAAAGAGATCAATCATGTGAAGAACACCATGGTCACAAAGAATCACTATTTGACAAGATTCATTAACATATCCCAAAAGAAGGCATGACAACTTTGAAAAATGAAGAAAAAGGTCAAAGGACCCTTGACACCTATGAAGGCCTTGGAGATAGTAAGGTGCAGATAAATGATTCAACTCTACAAATATGTAATGATGAAGAAGCCATCCAACAAAAGAACTATTTGATGTTGAAGCAATATTAGGATAAAGTCATGAAGGGCTACTAAATCAAAGTATGGGAACAAGAAAGTACAACTAAGAATCCATGTGATAAGCATTCTGAAGCATAGACGATATGAAAAAGGAGTAGCCAGATGACAAAAGGACCTGATATATATCAAGAAGGCCACTTTCCATGAAGGGAGAAATGACATGACAAATTAGGAAGGAAAGTGATCGATGGTCGGTGCCCTACCAAGAAGAAGTTCAAACAAAGGCTTCATGACATCGAAGGGAAGAAGGAGATCAAGAAACTAAAGGACCTATGAAGAAGAAGTTGTTGATGAATGGACAAGTCCCTAGCTAAAAGGGAGTTCTAACAAGTTCCCAACTACAAAGGAGCTTGGGCAAGTTCCTTGTCAGAGGAAACTTGGGCATGTCTTCCTCAATTAAGAGGAAGAGATAGACACAACATTAAATAATGGGAGGATTGGGTAATCATCTGGCATATGATGCTCTTTGAGGATTTGTAGGGCATCAAGACAAGAGTAGGCAAGAGGATCGATATTGTTTGATGGCTGGGAACCTAAGACAAGAATAGACCTAGAAGGTCATACTCAGTGAACACCTAGCTGGGTATGTACCTTGAGAGACAATGAATAAGGTGTCTATAAGCCATTGGTCTCGCCAACATTGTGCTATGATCTTATGAGAGATAGAGTTGTTAGTCAAGGCCTTGCTATGGAAAATGTTGGTTACTATGATGTTATAATAGATGGATTTCCAAATTGGTTTCTCTTATGTGAATTATTCAAGATTGAAAAATAGCCAAACACCTTGTAATGATCTATGAATACCTCCCTAGTTAAGAGGGAGTGTTGAAGAAAGTGTAACTAGGTTCGGTCTTTGTAAATTTACTTTTGATATTTGTATTTATTCAAGAAAATAAATATTATTTTTATCAATGAGTTTCTTGATCATTGAAGTAGGTCCAACACATGTCAAAGTGCCATAGTTAAGTCAAAGAGTCAAAAAAAATATATTGAAGACCCTTAAGGGCATGTTACACCATGTATATATTTGTATAAGAGTCGAAATATATCCCTCCAAGCAAAGTCAAGTACTCTCCATGCAACGCCATCTTCAAAGAAGAAAAAATGATGAAGAATACTCAAGTTGGCCTACAGTCCTCAAGTCAACCTAAAGGAGGGACAATCCTCTATATATAGAGGTTGTCCACTCCTCCAATGACAAGCTATCACATCTCCGAAATCAACGAGAAAAAGAGCTGAGAAAAGAGTGAAGGAAAAGTGAGATAAGGAGCCTCTAATGAAACGAAGAAGGAGGAGACATAACCAAAGTTGAAGGGACTATTTTTAGCGTGAATTGCAGTCACACGTACGAGGAAAGGAAGGTTGTTTGTGGTCACCACAGCAGGCAGATCACAATTTCTCATCTCTCATCGTTTGGATTGGAATCTTAGGCCTACAAGGCCTTTTACTTAAGCGAAGAAGACTCTCTCTCAAGCAAAGAATAAAAGAATCAAATACACAAGGAAACCTCTCACATGTGCGAGAAACTAGGGATGCAATACTGTCACATCAAGTATGTAACCTCACATCAAAAAAAAGGCTCAGTTGGTCAGGAGAAGGAAGGTGTCTTCGTTGGCAAAGGATCTTGCTAAGGATGAAAGGTTGGAGTCCCTTCTAGAGATATTATACCAAGGAATATCAATAGTTGAAAGAAGAATGAAGTGTTGGAAGGAGGAGGATGAAGTTTCAGAAGGAGGAGGATTAAGTGCCGGAAGGAGGAGGAAAAAGTGCCAGGGAAACAAAGTGCAGGAAGGAGGAAGGACTCGACTTGTGCTTGGAGGATATTATTGTAAAGGGTCTAGGGTTTGGCATTGATCAATATAAGCTTCAATAAGATAAATTATGAAAGGGTTTTCCTCTCTAAGAGAGAGAGGTGTTGTCCTGGTAGAGAGCCAACATCTTGTGTTCTTGTTTCTTGTGTTTTGGTAGCAGTTTGATGAAGTAACCACACATACATTAATAAGAAGAGAAGAATATCAAGCTAATAAGATAAATTGTAAAAGTGCTTCAAATATTGTTATAAAGTCTAGAAGAATCCTACTATATCTAATTGCCCTGGATTCTTCAACAGCTTCCCCTCATTTCCTTCAACTTGGAAAGGACTCGAGGTGGTTGCAAGAAGGCTAGGATGAGGAAGTAATGGCTTCATTGATGATACCCACCTAGTTATTCAAGGCAACCCACATGCATCCTTTCCTACAAGGGAATTAGCCACACAAGCAAATTACGAGGTCATGCGTTTTACCTTTATTCAAAACTCAAATCTAGAGAGAATAAATGACAATTGAGGAAGTTTTCCTAGAGGTCTATCAACAAGCTTATGATTGGAGGTAAATTTTAGAGATTTTATTTTTACCAAAAGTAAGAGATGTGAAGTTAATACACTCTGTTAATGAAAATATGGTTTATGCCAATTGTGGGTCAATAGAAATATCACATTTTCTTGAAAATATTATATGTGAAATTAAAACTAATTAGACAATGAATTAAACAATAATATGAGTGATATAACAACAATAGAACAAGTTGTACCAACAACAAATAGATCAGATCTAGGCTAGTGAATTAGATATGAAAATCAATATACTTCAATGAGCTAACTAATTAAATGAAATAATGAAAGCTAGAGATTAGATATAGCAATGTTAATGCAACTAGATGATGCAATGAGAAAGAAACTAATCTAGCAAAGAAAATGCTAAAGTCAACCTCTAACCACCTACAAAATCCTCCTTCCAAATGAGGAGATAGGGACACCAAGGGGAAAACCCCAAGCTCCCTCAAAAAGAAATTCCTTTTTATTTATTAATGATAAACCCCCTTATACATAAATGAGGGTTTTAGATTTTGAGGATGTTTTACAACAAGGGTTTCAAAGAGAGAATACCCTTCCTCAAAATTCAAGATAAAATGATAAAATTGATTGACAATGCTTTTACAAAATTTACAATGAGAAATATCCTCAAGAAAGGAACTCTATTATCCTCCAAGAGATCTAATGCTAGAGTTATACGTCTAAGATTCAAGCGAGAAATTATGCAAGAGAGGTAGAGAGACCCTATTTTTTTCCACGACCAAGGGTATGGAAGGCCACAAAATTATGGATCTGTTGATTTCAAGCTCCTGTTGAAGTTGCAATCAAAACCCTCTAAAATTTTTCTCACACTTGAATTTTGGAGCCTATTGAGGATCTTACAGTCTTCCATCCTATGGTTGATTAAGGTTTTGATAAGTATTTAAGCCTTATTCTCAAGTTTTAAGTGTCAAAGTCACTTGCTCCCACATGCTCAATCTGAGATGAGTTATGAGCACACTTCCTTTATGCAAACTTGAACAAGCATAACACCACCCATCAAGATAGTGCTTTTGAAATGTTCAACTGATGTTGATAGTCAGTGCGCACCTTTTGTGGAAAATCCCCTCACTTTGGTTGCAATTGTACTTATATTTCAGTGAGTTTTCTCAAATGTCGCTTTTGTGCATCGTCGCTTTCACAAGTGTTGCTTTTACATTCGCAACTATCGCTTTTTCTCTCTTTCAATTTAATACATGTTATTTTCATGTTATATTCGCATTGGCACATGTCTCTTTCAAGGTATTTCACATGTTGAAAGTGTGGTCTTCTGCAACTTTGCGTATGACTGAAGTTAGTTCTAGCACACTCTTCTACATGAGATGGTCTTACATATTATTAGAATATCCGCTAGACACATTCGTACAATTTAGTGCACCTTTTGGTCACAACTGTCAAGAAGGCACACTTCAAAACAATAAGGTGCACTTCAGAATAATAAGGTGCACTTCAGAAGAACAAGTCACACTTCGGAACAACAAGGACCCTTAAAGCGCACTTTGGGAAAAAAAGGATCATTTGGGTGCACTTCGGAGCAACACGGACATTCTCTCATTCAAAAGCGCACTTCGAAAAAACAAGGATCCTTTGTCCCTTTAAAAGCGCATGGCACAATCTTGAAACCTAAAGCCTTCATCCTTCCCCCTTCCCTTAAGGTTCATGGCACAGTCATGAAGCCTGATGCTGTCATCCTTCCTTCTCCCTTAGGGTGTATGGCACAGTCACAATGCCTGAAGCCCTCATGCTACCATCTCCCTTAGGGCACATGGTGCAATATTGAAGCTTGAAGTCTCCATCCTTCCCTCTTCCCCTATGGGCTCTTTGCTCAAGCCTTTCTTAGATCCTTCCTCTTTAACGCATGGCACAGTAGGAAAGGATGAAGGAAGGCTCCTCTAAACCCTTGACTAGTCAAAGTGTGCCCTCCTAATCAAGCCTCCTTCTTTTAACCCTCTCACAAGCCTATCATGATTTGATCATTCTATGATCTAGATAGCAAGGAGAAATAATAGAAAAACACTTGCGGAGTAGAAGAACAAAAGAGAGTTACAATGGAGACATGAAGCAGATCATGGACCGAAATAAATAAATAAATTTCATGATGACTCAGAGGGTTCCTATATTGATGCAAGACCATTTGGAGGGTGAAGATGAAGAACAAAGTAGATCTTCCACGAAGATGAAGCATAAATCAGATCTACCATCAAGAATACAAGATGAAGTAGCAAGGAAGACAAATTGGCATTGCCACTTTATCATGAAGTCACTGTCATCATTATCAAGTTGTAACTTATACAAGTGTCATCATAATGGTCAATGTGTGTCCATGTGGAATGACACATCATGTGGAATGTAATGATGTATTTTCAAGGAAAAGGAAAAATATAATATGTGTAAGCCTAAGGGTTACATATGGAATATGAAGAGTCACATAGTCATATATTGACAAAAGAGTCGTATAGAAGTACAAAGGTCATTTGGAACTCCAAAAGTTGTTTAGAAGTCCAAAGGACACATTAGAAGTCCAAGAGTCATGAGGGTAATTCAAGAGTCATGAGGATATGAAAGGTCATTCCTCTTGTTATAAAAGCAACCTCATAACTCAAGGAAAGGGGCTTTTGGAGGATTAAGCTTTGGAGAGATAGTCTTGGCTTCTCTACTTGGCATAGGAGAAAAAAATATTTCTTTGGAGAAGCAAGAAGTGACTTAATGTTCCACTACTAGAACTAGTGCCTCATCATTGTAACTATGTACTTGGATATTTCACCTAATTGAAATTCAATGAGCCAACACATTTTCATGCATGTATCACAAATGTTTTAGGACTATTCTTGGGATGTTTACGATATATGTTGTGTTCATATGTATTGGATAAATTGAACTATTTCAGTGGCTTTGGTACTCATCTTGTTGAATGTGTGTTGTATTCACTTTAACATCGTTATGTGAACTATTTTTCTAACGAATATTTTCATGCTCTCGTGTGTCTCTCTTAGGTTATTACTATTACTTCCTTTCAGAGACTCACTCTTGTCTCTCGCTCATGAAGGTCTCCTTTTACACATTGAAATCAGTGTTTCACAATCTCAACTTACTTTCTTGTTCAAGGTATATGTATATAATCTCTTATTTTATCCATTGAAACCAAGGTGAACCTTTGTGTTATGGTGGCCAAGTCGATACTTTGGATGAGGCTCCTACTCCAAACAATGTGAGGTTTAATTGGGATTTTAAATTGGGGAGAACCCCTGTATTTTGGCGATATCCAACATCGTCAACATTATGGTACTAGAAGGAGGTCCAGATGACAAGTTGTGCATGTTGAGTCTATTTAAATCTCTTATCATAAATGAATATTTTCAAAATCATAATCCCAGAGTGTTTTTCTACCCTATCTCCTGGAAAACTTTCAATCTCCATGAAAATTGTTCACATCATATCTCAATTCAGGTTTTATGGTGAGGGTGGTACATTTTTATCCAAACACATAAATGATTTTCTTGGGTTTTGTAAATATCATGAAATCAATGATGAATATGTGTGTATTATTTTCAACCTCACTCTTGAAGATAATGTTAATCAATGGTTTCATACCTTACCATCTTCCTCTATCCATTATTTTAATCAATTTCTTAAGGAGCTTCATCAAGATTTTGATAGGTATGATTACCGATATGTTTATAAAAGAATAAATTAACTTAGAATGAATCCTAATGAATAAATTGATGATTTTGCTAACATATTCCTTCACTTATGTTGTGAATTTCTTGAAGAAGATATGGATTGAGATTTCTTTAAGAAATTTTTTGAACATTTGGTTTAGATCTCTTTGAATCAGTTTGAATCTAAACCCCCCGATGTTCCTATTACCCCAACTTTTGTAAACTATGAGACACCTCCAACCCCAAAGGAGTAAACTACTATTCCTTTTGTTCATAGTCCTCCTCCTTTTCCAATATCAATTTGGGTGCCTCCTTGTGATAATGTTGAATTTGGGAAATTTAGAAATCAAATTCCCGATCCATTTTCTCAACCTTCATCCATTTCCCATGATTCAGATCCTCTGGAGGAAATCTTGGAACGTGTCATGAAGCCTATGGTGAAGACTAATCCTTCCATTCCTCAAGATGATATTTACACTCGTAACCCCAATCTTGGATATGATTTGGAATCTTATCATCCTCTATCATATTTTTCTCATGATCCTTTGCCCCTATATTTTTTTGATCAATCTCTTCCACTTCCAAATGATCAGGTGCAAGGTAGTCAATATTCATAGGTAGAGTAGGAAAGTGAGGATTCTTTTGATCTTTCTTCTCTTTTCCAAAATCCTTAATGTCAAGATAATGTTCTTCAATGGTTGATTTTGAATCTAAGAATCATGGTGATGAATCAAATGAAGTTATTTTTCCTAATGAATATGAAGGCTTGAAAAACCATCATTTGGATGACGAGGACAACATTGTTGTATGTGATGATGGTCTCCCAAGTGCACCATTTAATCTTCCGGTTTCTCAAGAAGATTTTGATTTGAAGGATTTAGATATTGAATCCCTTTTGGTTAAAGAATATGTTCTTACAGAAACTTCCTCTTCACTTCACTATCCCTTGTGTTGTACTGTTTGTAATGCATTAACTTGTGAAGAAGATACTCCATCATCTAATGAGTTGGATTTTGAATTGACACAGGTCAGTGAGATCATTCATGACCAAGGAGAAGGTAATTAAATCATCGAATATCCATTCCACCCTGTCTCATTTCCAATCTTGCATGAGTAGAATTCCTTAGTTCAAGTTACTCATGAGATTTGTCCAATCTATCCATCCTTGGATTCTCAATTAGAAGAACATTATAACTTGGGTAATATATTTGTTGAAGATGAAAAATTTGGTCAAATCATTAATGTAGATGACTTCCATTTGGATAGTAGTGATCATATTGAAATTACTGGCAGGTAGTTGTTCACACATCATGCATGATTTGATTCAATTTTCAAAATGCAATTCTATAATTTTGGAAGTTTCGGAACTAACTAGGAAGTCGAGGCACTTCAAATTCCGTTGATGGTTATCTCAGGTTCTTGTGACTCTAGTAAGTTCCCTGAACCAAGTCAGATTTGGATTTTCTTGTAGAATTCTTTCCTTTGCATGGTTTCACTGGATGTAAATTCCTCCTTGAAAGTTGTGTGGTATTTCAGGTATAACTTGGAAAGCTTTCAAGATTTTGTTTTTGGTCGGATTGAGTATTCTGTTTTAATGGATCATTATTCATGCAAATATCTTATATCAAAATGAAGTTTGGAATGCATACTTTTCATGTATGTACGAAGTTTTGAAGTTGATAATTTAAAATATTATAATTGGCTGAAGGATTCATGTTTATCAAATGTTTTTGAAAGTAATCAAATCCTAATACTGCTTGTGAATATTCAGATACTAATTATTTTATTCACGGAACCATATCTTCTCTTGAGTGTCAATGAATGCTTGTGCTATTTTCTTAATCAAGTTCCTCTTTTTAATCCACTACATCTCGACTGGTTTAATGTGTTTTCAATATTTACATTCCTTTTTAATGATTATGATTCCAATCCAATTTGTATCCTGTCACAAGTAGATTTTTTGTCACATTCAACATATGAGGAAGAAGATTCTTTCATTCAAAGCATTTGTAGAGTTCTTCAAACTGATCTATCTTTGATGTTTCCTAATCGAGAATCTTATGCCTTAATCAGTCCATCTAATCATGGTCCTTGTTCTAACAACTATCATTCAATTGTTTTATCATCTCAATATTTAGACACTTTTCAAATAGTTGAGGCACTTCAACCTTCATTGATGGTTCTGTCAGGACCTCACCATCATGAAAATATTTCTGAATATGATCATATTTATTTTCCCTTACAAGATTCTCATCCCGATTCCATGCCATTAATTGAGAAATTATCTTTTCAAGGATTTCAGGTTTTACAAGAGGATGTTTTTGAATTTCATGATTCAATCTATCATCAATTAGAATCATCTTACTTAACAATTCCATTTGCTAAAAGCAAGTTTTGATCTCTCTTGATGTTCACTATGGAAGTCAATATAAGTGCAGGTACATTCACAAGGAGCCATCAAGGTTTGTTTGATTATGGTTTTAACTGAGAAGGTAAGGCAACAGGTTAAGTAAAGTCAGATATTATGACACATCTTTATTCATGTAGGAAACACCTTCAATTTTTTGTGAAATATTTTCAAGTTCTTATCTTCTCCGTTGCACATTATTATATATTGTTTTTGATTGCCTCTATCTTTGTGATTTCAGGCCAAGAACAATGACGACTTCATTGGAAATATCATTACACTTAGCCCTGACTTTATAGCTGGTTAGGTTAGGAGTAGGCTTAGTTTCATTTAGTTTCCTTTGCATTGCATCCACCTTCTTTCCTGCTCTCCATCTAGTCTTTGCATTTGTTTTGTTTTCGTATGATGCTTTTTGGTTCAGTATCCATTTGCTTTGTTTCTTATTTTTGCTTTTGGTTTTGTTATGTATTTCATTTCATATTTGATTAAAAAGACTTTGCATGAAAGATGCTCTTGTTTGGCTCAAAATACAATGTGGAAATACTTGAAAAGGGAAATTGTGATGAAGAATAATGCTTGGCTAATCTGTTACCTCTTCTCTACCTGGGTCTACATAACTTTAAATTCAATTATGTCTAAATGGAAAATACGATCCACTTGAATGAAAATCCTTTGGTTGAACTGTAAAGCCTGTATCTATTCTAGGATCCTCATTCCTCAACTAGACATTATAAGTACATAATGTTTTTCTTACTGATCCAATCGAGTAGAGAAAGGTAAGGGGAAAATCAATTAGCGAGCAAACCAATATCAAAGGTCTATATTATATTCTTTAAAGGAACAACCTCTTCGGCTCTCAATAAATCGGGATCCCTCTTCCACCTGTGAAATAAATAAGTGCCTAAGCACATTTATATAAATAAAATAAATAAAGGGTGAAAGAAGAGAAAGGCTTCTTGCCAGAGAGAGGAAACAAGTAACTTCGCCGGGGTACTGATCAGGCTCGATGGAAGCGAAATGATGCTTGTATTCCTATAGTGACTTTGTTGGGGTATTGTCTAGGCTTGTTGGCAGCGAAGCGACACCAGAGAGGAAAAATCATGCTTTGATTATATTAAACTCACAGTTATATATTACCCTTTCCTAGATCGAAAAAATTGTGATTTGGTATTCCTTGATATGTGTTTAATCAAGTAAGGGAATGGAGGGGACTATATCTCTAACTGAGTTAAGTAGGGAATCTAAGGTAATATGTAAGATGAACCAATACTTCCTAAAAGTCTGAGATATTTCATTTAGAGAATTAAACCTAAACAGAGAAGCTGGAGTTCTACCAGTGTGTTGCCAAGCGTTGACGCTGCGATAAATAGACTCTAAAATTTTGCTCACACTTGAATTTTGGAGCTTATCGAGGATCTTACAGTTTTTCATCCTATGGTCGATTAAGGTTCTGTAAGTCTTTAAGCCTTATTCTCAAGATTTAAGTGTCAAAGTCACTTGCTCCCACATGCTCATTCCAACATGAGTTATGAGAACACTTTATGGAAATTTAGACAAGCATAGCACCACCCATAAAGACAATGCTTGTGCAATTGTCAACTCATGTCGACAGTCAATGCACACCTCTCTTTGAAATTCCCCTCACTTTGGTTGCAATGGTACTTATATTTTAGTGAGTTTTCTCAACTGTTTATTTTGCGCACTGTCGCTTTCACAAGTGTCATTTTTATATCCGCGACTATCACTTTTGATCACTTTCACTTTAATAAGTGATTTTTTCATGTTATCTTTTTGTTGGAATGTGTTTCTTTCAAGGTTATTCATATTTTGCAAGTTTCTTCTTCATGTTTTCCTCCTATCACAGGTGTTACTTTTGTTGTTTTCTCTCCTACATGTGTTGCACCTTTGCATATCATCGAAGTTAGTTTTAGCGCACTCTTCTACATGAGATGGTATTATATATCATTATAATATTCAATAGACACATTTCTTATAAAAATTAGCACACCTTTTGGTCATAGTCATCACTTATATCGTAACTTGTGTTCTAAGTGTCATAATGTGTCGTTTCAACAGTCACATTTAGAAATAAGTGTCGCTTTTCTATCGTTTCAATGTGTGATTGTTATCCATGAGTCCTATGTATAATTATGACTTGTATTGATGGTTTATGTGTGTGATCCAGGTTTGAGTCGTGTTTGGGTGCATTTCTCTCTTTTACTTTTTCGTCTCAGACTTAGCCATTTTGGAGCCCTTCTTGGTCCTACAGCCCAGTGCAAGTTATGATAGCTTCAATCCTTCACCAGGTGATGAGTGCCACCTATTCATGAGCCTCATTGATGTATATTTTCCTCCCATAATTGTGCACTAAGTATTTTCTAAGGTCTCCCCCCTCTTGCAATGCATTAGTACTTCTTAGGATAAGCGACCTAGCCTTTTGCTGTCTCCCTCAGTGAAAAGCGCATTCTAGATGAACCACAAACCACTGTTGGAGAGAGTTTCTCCATCCCAATCCTAGGCACACTTCGAGAGAACAAGGCACAATTTAGAATAAGAAGGCACACTTTAAAACTATAAGGTGCACTTTGGAAGAACAAGGTGCAATTCAGAACAACAAGGACCATTCGAGCACACTTTGAAACAACAAGGACCCTTTGAGCATACTTCATAACAACAAGGGCCCTTTGATTGCACTTCAGTAAAACAAGGATCATTCGATCACGCTTCAGAGCAACAAGGATCTTCTCTCCTTCAAAAGAACACTTTGGAAAAACAAGGATCCTCTGTCCCTTTAAAAGTGCATGGCGCAGTCTTGAAGCTTGAAGCCTTCATCCTCCCCCCTTCCCTTAGGGCACATGGAAAGATAATGAATCTTGAAGCCTTCATCCTTCCCTCTCCCTTAGGGTGCATGGCACATTCACGAAGCCCGAAACCTTCATCCTTCCCTCTCCCTTAGGGAACATACCTTCATATTGAGGCGTGAAGCCTTCATCCTTACCTCTTCCCCGATGCATTCTATGCTCAAGCCTTGTTTACACCCTTCCTCTTCAGCGCATGGAAAAGTAGGAAATGATGAAGGAAGCCTCCTCTCAACTCTTGACTAGTCAAATTGTGCCCTCCTAATCAAGCCTCCTGATTTTAACCCTCTCATAGGCCTATAATGAGCTAATTATTCAATGAGCTAGATAGAAAAGAGAAAGCATAGAGAAACAATTATAGAGTAGAAGAACAAAAGAGAGTTATCATGGAGACATGAAATAGATCACGGATTGAAACATAAAGAAGCCATTGCATGGTGACTCAGAAGATTTCGATATTGATCCAAGACCCTTTGGAGGGCGAAGATGAAGAACACAGCATATATTCCATGAATATGAAGCATATATTATATCTACCTTCAATAATACAAGATGAAGCAACAAGGAAGACAACTTGGCATTGCCACCACATAATGAAGTCCATGCCATCATTTTCAAGTTGTAACTTATACTAGTGTCATCATAATGGTTAATGTGTGTCCATGTGTCATACCACATCATGTGGAATGTAATGATATACTTTCAAGAAAAAGGAAAAATCTAATATGTGGAAGCCTAAGGGTCACATGTGGAATATGAAGAGTCACATAGTCATATATGGATAAAAGCATTGTATAGAAGTCCAAAGGTCATTTAGAAGTCCAAAGGACACATTAGAAGTCCAAGAGTCATGAGGGGAACTCAAGAGTCATGAGGATATGAAAGGTCGTTCCTCTTGTTATAAAAGAAACCTCATAACTCTAGCAAAGGGGCTTTTGGAGGCTTAAGCTTTGGAGAGCTAGTCTTGGCTTCTCTACTTGGAATAGGAGAGAAAATTATTATTTAGAGAAGCAAGAAGTGACTTAATGTTCCACTATTGGAATTAGTGCCTCACCACTGTAACTATGTACTTGGATCTTTCACCTAATTTAAATTCAATGAGGCAACACATTTTCATGCATGTATCACAAATGTTTTAGGACTATTCTTGGAATGTTTACGATATATGTTGTGTTCATATGTACTAGAGAAATTGAACTATTTCGGTGGATTTGGTAGTCATATTATTGAATGTGTGGTGTATTCGCTTTAACATCATTATGTGAACTATTTTTCTAACAAATATTTTGATGCTCTCGTGTGTCTCTCTTAGGTTAGTAATATTACTTCCTTCTAGAGACCCAGTTTCATCTCTCGCTCATGAAGTTATCCTTTTACACATTACAATCTGTGTTTCATAATGTCAACTTACTTGCTTGTTAAAGCTCTATGTATATAATCTCTTATATTATCCATTGAAATTTGAAACCAAGGTGAACCTTTGTGTTATGGTGGCCGAGCTGATACTTCAGATGGGGCTCCTACTCCAAATTATGTGAGGTCTAATTGAGACTTCACATGGGGGAGATACCCTATATGTTGGCGGTATCCAACACTGTCAATAACTCCCAATACAAAATCTCTTCAAAATCAATTTTATAAAACTCTCTTTAGGCCTTCAAAAGGAAGATCCACGCAAGAGATAGAGAAATAAGTTTTTTTATCCACATAGTTAGATAAAAAGGGTCTCAAAAATTGTAGATCTGCTAATTCTCAGGCCTTCCACCTATAGATCTCTTGAAGACTTCTTAAGAAGAAACCCATTTTTAAAGCCTCCTTTATAAATTTGTGCAAGTGACAAAGAGGAGGATCAATCTATTGGAAAAGTGACTAGGTTCAATCTTCATAAATTGTCTTTGTACTCATATATGATGTAAAGAATAAAGAAAAAATATTTATTTATTTAAGAAGCATGGGTTTCATGCTTGATAGGTCAAGGCATCCATTGCATGCATTTAAGATTTGTTATGAGTCAAAAGGATGTCAATATATTGAAGTCAATTAATACCTTTAACTACAAGTCAAAAGGCTTTGTAAGCCAACCTTAAGATGCATTGCAAGTTGATCTATAAAAGCACAATAAAGTCACCCTACATGCATCTATTCATGTCAGCCTCATATTGATCATGCCAACCTTAGAAACATACATAAACAAGTATATATTGGAGGCTAGTCAGATTCATTTGAAGAGAACATATTCGCAGTTCGATTACTTGACAAGGATTATACAAAAATGAGCGAGAAACATAAGAATAGGAGAAAATTACCAAAGTATGCTTAGATTAGAGGTCCAAAATTATGGTGGCACTTCAAGCGTCCAAAAAATTGTAGATAAAAATTACAGTCATATTACTCGGGTCTGAAAAATTGCAGCCATATCACAGGGGTCCTAAAAGTTGTAGTGAAAGGCATATTTATATCACATGGGTCCAAAACGTTGCAGTGGAAGGCATATTTATATCACGGGGGTCTGAAAGTTGTAGTGAAAGGTACAATGATATATAATAGAGGTCTGAAAGTTGCAGTAAAAAATATGAGATTGCATCCTTAAAGCTTGCAGAAGGTGGCATCTTGTTATGTTGACTTGAGAACACTTTTGAAGAAATATTGAAGATTTGACTTGTAGCTAGAAGGTGGATTGACTTGGTCATAGGGTCTTGAGAAGTCTCATTTTGATATAATTCTATAAGAAGGAGATTGTTTGGGTTTTCCCCAAGAAGTGGGGTTTTTCCCTAGTGCGAAGCCTACATTTGGTGTTTTGTCACTTGTATTTACATTTTTTGTAATTGCTTGATGAAAGAGAACTAAACTTAATTAATAAGAAGACAATAAACTTCAATATTGACCTACAACTACTTTTATTTTCCAACAAAATCTTATGCGAGAAAAAATTAGATATGAAAATTAATGAAAATATGCACATAAAATTACAAATGCTAGACATAAGAGTATGAGAACACCTCCAATCTTGGGCAAGAAAGAAAGAGAAAACCCTTTAAATAAGCTCTAAATAGTCAAATAGAACCATTAAAAGCACAAAAAATAGGCAAGTAGAATTAAAATTAATGATATTTGCGAGCTATGACATAGAATCCCCCTCTTTAAAATTGTTTGATAAGCCCTTGAGGAAAATCGATATGATTTCTTCAACCTTTTATCCTCTTGAGAGTGGGTTCATTCAACCAAAAACTTACCCCACACCCAAGATATGCTTCAAAAAATAAAAAATATTCTACACACTTTAAAATATATCGTTAGATCCGCAAGTGATTGGTTTACACAATGAATGAGGAGGCTAAGGGTTCAACCAAGAACCTACTAGAGCTCCTAGATCTAGAGTGGTCCTCTAATCCATAAATTAATACAAGATAAATTTCATAAATTAATCCACAAAACTTTATGAAGATAACAAATTAGAGATCAAATAGTGTAGCGAATTAAGAAGAAATAAATTTGAACAATATTAACATAAAAGAAGAAGAATAACACCCTAAAGAATATTCACCAAAAGTCTTCTTTATTGGATAAATAAATATTCCAATGTAAAATTTCTACAGAGCTTCGCTAGCCAGTAGCTCAATCTAGAACTTTGTTACAAATGAGGAGCTCAAGGCTCTCTTAAATAGAATAAATAGGAGGAGATCTCGATGTAGCACACATATCCAAGTGAAAAGTTATGATCCCAAGAGAGAAGGGGTTGATCCCATGAAGAAACGATTAGATCTCTTTCAAACAAATCGAACCCGTGGATGTCTACACAGATCTTGAGGAGAGAGAGACGTTTTTCCTTGGGAGTAGTTGGTTCGAGTGGAAATTCAACGTTGGAGTGGTTTGGACCACTATAAAAATATTCTAGTTATTTTTCCTTGACAAAATGTCATTTAAATCAACAAACTTGGACTATCTCCTCAAAAATTCGATTTTGCGGATATTAGTTGTTATCTTGGACCAAATTTTTTTTTGGGTCATAACTTCCTTGGTAAATGGAATATTCATAAATTTTGACCTGACCTTTACCCCTTGGGAATTTCCAGTTTATTTTTTAGCATTTTCCACTTGTAGAGAATTTTATTATCTCCCAATTTTATTTTCCAGAGAATTTATTTGCCAATTTTTTGCCAAAAATTAGAAAAAATGGGTTTTGAGGGGTAATTAATCACTTTTTGACCCTCAAAGCGTATATATATAGAAATTTGAGGTGTACAGGTCTAATTTTGAGTACTCATACCCCCTAAAACTTCTCTAGACAATATTTATTACATCTTATGTCAAAACTTTATATAGAAAATCCCATCCAACATGGAATTTTAACAATAAAAAATTGACCCTTAGACATGTAACCAAATTCTACAAAACTTTAGAGATGATCTAGTATGGTAACATACATTGAATCTAGACACTATGAATCACCTAAGAGTCTACCATAAATCCACACTCTAGCTTTGGAATATATATGGGAGAAAAAACTCAACTAATTATAAGTGTTGAAAAACACAACTAACTAGCTAGGAAAAAAACTCACTAGAGTGAAATCACTTATTGGTCAAGTCCTAAGCTACCTTGGCCTTTTACATGACTCACTTTCATCATATTAGAATCATTTCTAGAATATATTTGTAAGGCTTACATGACTCACTTTCATCATATTAGAATCATTTCTAGAATATATTTGTAAGGCTATGGAATATGAACAACAGACTGATGAAGAGAATAAAATGAATTCTAGAATTCTGACATGATCTGATGGTGATAGAATGATATGAAGTGTGTCTTGATCATGGAGTCTTTGATAAATCTTCAAATGCAACATTAGTGGTCAACACCCCCCATATAAAATTTTGGAAATATCTCCTTAGTTTGCATTTGGTTTCCTATTTTGGGTGGTTTTATTTATTTATTTAACCTTTCATTTTTGATATTCCCATCATCTCCATCTCATCGATACCTTTGTGACGATATAAAGTTGGTCTCATTTCGACTCTTGGATAAAATGTTATGTCCGTTTGAAGTTTTGTGTGTTTTAACTATTTTGATGAGGTCACATGACACATGGAAATCTACGTGGTGTGATGAAGTGCCATGTCATCCTATATATGATGGCGTATCTCGCTATTATACTTGTCTGCATGTCAACTAATATATTTATATTTATATTTATTTTATTTTCATATATTTATTTTATTTTTTATTATTAAACACATAGGTTCGAGTTCGGGATGATTTTCTTTAAGTTTCATTTTGCTCCTCCCAAACTCCCAATTACTAGTTTTCATATGACTTATGTAGGAATTAATCACATGTATTATATATAGATTTATTTATTTATTATTATTATTATTATCATCATTCCAAGGGAACCCAACAACCTACTTGACATATATCTACTAGTAAACCTTTAGAAGTCTGTTACACAATATTTTTTCACACCTCCCGTCCCGTATCCTGAAGCATCAAAATGACGAAAGCTATCAGTGTATTCACCATGAAGCATATACAAAAGCATCCCTGAAGAAAAATAGAAAACTTGTCTTGAAAGAGTTCTGAAGAAACTTGTCAAAAAACCTTGTTTTCAGGATCAACACATTTTGCATCACTGGTCACCCGTGCTGGTAACTTGTTTCACTATACTGTATTAGCACTTCCAACATGACTTTTATCAAGAAAACCCATGTTGAACCTCTTCAGGCAATTTTTCCTAAAGTGGAGGAGAAGCTTTTCTTACTAGAAGTCTCGAGAATGACGAGCTGGTTACAAGTGACTAATAATTGGAATGAGATCTCCCATTCTTGGTCCTTGATCCTACTTTCATGGATCTTTCCCTTAAGATGTGGAACCTTTCCCTCCTTTTATGGATCCTTAACTCCCTCTCCTTCCCTATAAATGAGATCCCTACTATCCACAACTAGTTGGCTATTGCTTGGTTTCCTTCCTAATGCTGAACTATGCCCAAATTCTTCCCATTTTGCTAAGGAGAAAGGTGTGCTTGAAGGTTAAGGCTAGGACTTGGAAACTCACCTAAAGGAGGCTTAAAACATCAAGGATTAAGAACTCACCTAAAGGAGGCTTAAAACATCAAGGATTAAGAACTCACCTAAAGGAGGCTTAAAACATCAAGGATTAAGTGGTTGTAATGCTCCCTTTACCATCTATTAGTGATACATTATGTGTTTGCTTTCCCTAAATGTATCAATCATTGCTCATTTAGTATAATACTCCTTGATTTGTTATACGGTTTATATTGGAATGGTTTTTGTTATGTATGCATTTGCTGTCTCCACATGATTTTCCTTGCAGGTATTCATTCCCACCAGTGAAGAGGAGATTGAGCTTGGAAGCGAAATAATTAAGGAAGACACCAACGAGTGTTAGAATCAGAGTGAGGTAGGTCATCTATCCTCCGTTGTGTTTTCTGGTATAAGCTAGGAAAGTTTGCATATAGTTTTCTATTTGTTGCTAGATCCTCCCATAGGACTAGAGGGATCGTTTATGTCTACAGAAAGGATTGCTTGCACAACAAAATGGAAACTCTGCTGGGGAGTTCCTTTTTTGTTTATTTTCACGCTTCCGAAAAAGAGATAAAATAAAACTCGATAGTTCAGTCAAAAGAAATCACCATCACCAATTAACGATGACATGTTGTTACACATGTGAACAAACATTATCTGGTTCGAGAAAAATATATAAATTTAGGTAAAAATATGCCCTAAATGGTAAAAATACTTTAAAATGTTTACATAAACTCAAAAATTAAAAATAAAATTACCATTTTTCATTTTGTAATTTGGAGAGTACAATTTTCCCTAAATATGTTTGATCTTTAGGCGAGGAGTGTGATTGATCCAGGGCACCGTTCGATGAACTGTCTATTGCAGGTAAGAGATATATCCTTCCTCTACATTTTGATACTAATTTCAAGTAATTTCATCCATATAATAGGTAGTTAGGATGGCTTGAAAAAATTTTGAGTCGAGGGAGGTCAACATGGGTTTTACCCATCAAGTCGGCGCTGAGCTCCTTTGGCTTAACGGTTCCATCGTGTTGGAAGTGCGTAAAAAATTATGAACAATTGTGTTGGCGCTGTGAAGTAATTTTTTTTCAATAGATCTCCAAAAAAATAATTGTTTTGCAGTTTTTCCTCCGTAGGACCTAATTAAAACTCTTTTTATTGATGTTTCATAGGTTATTTGCTGGAGAAAATGGTTATTGAGTGGAAGGAAAGAGGTCATGAAGTGGAAGACCATCAAGCATCACAAGATCCAAATTGCATAAGGGCTCTCCAGGCATGTGGATTGCTCAAATTATTTCGTACCCCTGGGATCAGAACCTAGTTGGAATTACTGCAACACTTGGTAGGATGGTGGGATGTAGACCACTAGATGTTCATAATAGGGGACCAAAAACTTGATATAGAAATTGCAGACATGTACTTTATCATAGGTTTGTCCAAGAGAGGACAATGAGTTCAGTTGTCTGGTTCTCATGCTGGTGGAGAAAGTACTGACATGTTGATAGCTAGACATTGCCCAGGTTCTCACAAAAACAAAGTGGGAAGATTGACATCAAAATAGTCACAAATATTCCATTGAGAACAATTCTACATGTTATAGTTCGAGTAGATGGGGCTTAAGCTCTACATGAAGCGAACAAATATCACTTTCAGTATGCAGTGGATTGTCTTAGCCCGACCGTGTTCAGCTGGTGTGAAGGATTACTGGTCAACATGAAAGACCATCTCACCAAATGAAAGATAGGTAGACTCAAACAATTTGGCTATGGATCAATTTTGGTGACATTCTTCCTAGAGCATGTCCCATTATTCGGGTATCAATGGGTAGAGGTAGAAACTTCGGGACTTAGGGATCCACAGTTACTAAGGTGGGGAGAGTTGGTGCCTCGTCATGGAGGGGGTCAATAGATGTCTTTTCCACCTGCGTTTTTTGTATGGCTCCATCAGCAGCTCATCATGGTAGATGATTGGGGCTATGCCGGGATAGATTTCAAGGTAGATCCTGATCTCCCACTGCCACCTAGAGTACAACGAACTGACTCAGGTAAATAACTATGTTTTGAAGTTTTTCAAAATTTTGATATATATATATATATATATATATATATATTTATTATGTGAACTGAGATTGGGACTTGTGATATTTTGTAGATGTGGGACCAGAGACCTCCAGGGGTTTCTACGATAGCGAGGAGGGTTGCATGACAGGTTGAGGATGCACCCTATGAGGAGGGAGTTGATCTTGTGGCAGAGGTGGAGTGCAGCCTAGAGGCCCTGACTAAAGGCATTCCAGAGTATGTGACTATTGATGATGTGCCACTCCGGTATCAAAGGCATATCGTGGGAGTATCAGCTCGACTTCATTGGTTGTTGGGCCAAGTTATTAGGGTTGTTTCATGCTATCATGAGCACCATGTTGGCAGATAGCCATGCCTCTAGTTTTATTTTCTGAACTTATGTAGGCTCGAGAAGCCATGTGTCTCAGAACACAAATTTTAATTTTTGATGTAATAAACATTTTTTAAACCCTATATATATATATATATATATATGTTTGAACTTATGTACCTGATGTTCTTTTTTTTCACTTACTGGTTCACGGATACCCGGGTCAGTGGGTAGCCGCTACGTCCAGGGTTTTAAACACTGAGTGGACGCCACCCGAAGGGCATCAACACCCCTTGGCCTATTTACTGACCTAACCCCAAGAGCTTTCGGGATTCGACCCTGTGACCTCCCATTGGCGAGGCACTTGATTTGACCGATTGAGCTAACTCTTGGGGCTAAACAAATAAAAAATGTGCTTTAACAATAGGGACTTGACCAATTGAGCTAAACCTCCTAGATTTGTACCTGATGTTCTTATTATGCAATGGTTTTATTTTTCACATATGCTGCAAATGTTGATCTAAAACATGATTTTCTAATGCATTTGTCAATGTATTTAGATGTCTTGGAATATGTTGATATGTTATGTAATCAAACTTTTTTTCCAAAAGACGAACACACAAATACATTCTTAAAATGTTAGGGTTTTTGATGGAATAATGCCTATTTAGTTGTAATACAACGGGTTTTGAATCAAGTTTAACAACTAACACCCTAATACCAAGAGAAACAACTTACGGCAATAGTTCGATGACCACACTATATTATGCTATGTTGCTAGTTGTACAACCCAAACATATACCCTGTAAACTCACTAACTCATCATTGGGAGCTAAGAGTGCCCACACAACAGAAGATAGATTCGGTGTACTACAACAAGCGCCATCAGCAAAACCGACACAAGGAAGAGGGTTTGTTGACATCTACAAACCAAGTGGAACACTTGGTAAGTAGGGGAAAACATGTTTACAAAAATTCAAACAATCACACCAAAAGACTGGACACTAATGAAACACACACTAATGTAGAAAGTATCTATGCAAAATCAAGCATTATAATTTTTAAGGTAGAGCCCATTGCGGGGCTTAGGAAATTAATTTCCATCATAGTCAACTAACTCATATGCACCCTTTTGTAATACACGTTTAACAATATAGGGTCCATGCCACATGGGTTCAAACTTTCCAGCACCTAATTTATCGTTAGCTTGATCATACAGTAAGACCAAGTCACCTTCTACGTATGTATGAGGGGTCACAAGTTTATCGTAGTGGGCTTTGACTCGTCTTTTTTGAGTCTCAGTTACCAATGCAGAAATTCAGCGAGTCTCGTCAAGACATTCTAGGTAAAGCAACCGTTCTTCCTCAAGTGAAGTACCAAGAAGTAGTTCGACTACTAATTTTAATGATGGGATTTCACATTCGATAGGTAGGGTGGATTCTAGACCATAAACCAATTGGAAAGGTGTGAATCTGGTTTCTGTTTTGGTAACGATTTGATATGTCCATAAGGCCAAAAAAAGCATAAGATGCCACTTCCCTTTTATGCATCCCAATGGTTCGTTGATACATAGTGACCAAAAATGTTAGGTCCCTATACTACTAGTGTAATCGCTTATTGTTATTAATGTAAGCCCCTTATTATATTTTTGTGCCCATGTAGTATCCATATTGTTATTATTGTGCCCCATATAAGCCCACTATTGTTATTTTTGTGCCCTTACATTATTATTGTTATGTCGGCTCTGATTATATTATGACCCCTTAGACTCCTATATATTGAAAGGAGGTCTTGTTGTATCATCCAAGAATTGTTCATTTGTGTAATGTAAAGGAGGTTGCCCCCTTGAAGAGGCTTATTTCTCAGGCATTGATCTATCTTCTCTATCTTTTTGTGAGTTGGTTTCATAACATTTGGTATCAGAGCTTTGGATTCTAGGGTTTCGTTGCTCTAAACAGGTTATCGTGGAATTTTTGCAATAACGTTTTCACTACGAAGTTTCAGAAGCTAAAAAAAAAACCATTTGAGAAGAAATCAATCTGAACCTCGGGTCCAAATTTAAGATCTTGTATCGCTATATTTTTGGAGATATGAGTTGAGGAAGTTAGGGTTTTTGCGAGCTGCATAATTTCATCTCAAACAGGTCATCGTGGAATTTTCTCTATAAATTTTTGTCTACGAAATTTCAGACTCCAAAATTAAAACGCATTTGACCCGAAAGCTTGGTGAATCTTGGGCCTGAATTTCAGATTTTACTTCACTATATTTTTGGAGATACAGTCCAAGACATTTAGGGTTTCTGCAAGCCCCTGAATTACATCCTAAATAGGTGACCTTGGAAAAATCGTCATAACCCTCTCTCTGAGCATCTGATTCAATTTTTGTAAAAAGTGACAGAAGTCAGATGGACTGTAGTTTGTTGGGTATCATTTGCCGAACCTAAGGTTGAAACAGTGAGACGTGACACTTCGTACAAGTTTGCTCTACTGAACAAGTCTATAATCAGGCCATCATGGGAGATTTGACATAACTCTTCCTTGGATAATCAAATCTTGATCAAAAATACGGGGTTAGAAATATGACTCAGAGGGCTACTGCTGTTGGGTTGTGTTATATTCTTTCCACGACTAGCCCACGTAGTTAACCAGGGGGCTGGAAGAGGGGAGGATCCCCCCTTTCGTTGTGTCGATTGCATAGCGGGGGGAGTCACAGGGGGTTTGAGGGGTGCAGGTAACCCCACTCTATGGGGTCTAGGGCAGTGCCTCGAAAATTTTTGGTTTTGGACTCTATGTTAGGTTGGGTGGACCTACCTATGCTTTTGTGCATGATTTTTTCACATGGTTTTGGACGCGATGGTTTTCAGTCCATGGTATTGGATGCTTCGGCATGTATAAATATGTTTTGTAACATTGAAAGGAACATAATGAAAAATCAAGCTGGTAGTCCCGGTTTTGGGATCTAGGGGATGTTGGCATTATGATTCAGGTTTGGTGCTATGGCACAGGTGTTGTACTTGATGGAAACTCACTCATGTGGCAAATCTTTGTTCAGGCTCTCAAAATCATAGAAAAAGAGATACCCGCAGGTGAGCTTAAGGAAAGCTGCAGACCCGCAGGTTCCCCGAACAAAAAGTGCGGGCATACCCACAGGTTCTCCGAACAAAAGGTGCGGGCCTAAAATTCACTCACTTCAATGCAGAGAAGCGCGTGCACGTGGGAATTTTTATGATTGGTCCATGGTATTTAGTCCGACGTTCATGATCCTATGGTTTTGGTCCGTGGTATAACATCTAAATTATTGAACCCCAGTTTTGGATCCCTTGTATTGGTTTTTGATGGTTTTGTTCCATGGTTTGAGTAAGGGCTTGCCTATAAAAAGGAAAGGAGATCACTTGGCTAGTCACTTGTGAAATTTGAATATCTTAAGATCTGAAATTTTGGGTGATCGGCTTGAAAAGCTAGATCTAAGTCAAGGTGTAATCTATAGATTGTAAGGCGGATCTATTAACAGATCGTGATTTCTCTGGCACATGATCAGATCTATGGATCTGACTGTCTGTGGCACATTGGAGGACTATTAACTTGGCTCTATTCGGAGGTCTGCAAGCGATCCATAGCACAGGTGCGGAGGTACGCAGTGCAGCAGAAGGTGGAGTGCGGGGGTCCGCAGTGCAACAAAAGGCGCAGGTGCGGAGGTGCACAATGCAGCAGAAGGCGCAGGTGCGGAGGTCTGCAGCGCAGCAGAAGGCTCAAGTGCGGAGGTTCGCAGAGCAACAGAAGGCGGAGTGAGGGGGTCCATAGCGTAGTAGAAGGCGCAGGTGCGGAGGTCCGCAGCACAGCAGAAGGCTCAGGTGCGGAGGTTCGCAGAGCAACAGAAGGCGGAGTGCGGGGGTCCATAGCGCAGTAGAAGGCGCAGGTGCGGAGGTCCGCAGCACAGCAGAAGGCGCAGGTGCAAAGGTCCGCAGCGCAGCAGAAGGCTCAGGTGCGGAGGTACGCAGAGCAGCAGAAGGCGCAGGTGCGGAGGTACGCTGTCGGGTAGACAGTGCAGGTGCGGAGCTACACAGTCCAGACATAGAAGAACTGCGGATATACATAGGTTACTATTGGTGAAGTTGCGGACTTTTCTTAAAATATTTGTTGGCTGCCTTTTATCTATTGCTACAGAGTTCTGGGTTTAGATTACTGGTTTTGCTTTTCTGGTTACTGCATTCTGAGAAGTTATTAGTTGACTCATTGGGTGATTGGAAAAGGAGATTGGTTGATTCACATGTACTTGATGATTATTTTATGTTCATGGATCCAGTTTGAAAATTTATGAAATGTGGCCCTTGGAAGAAAAGAAGTAGGTTAGCACCTACGTACTAGTAGATCAGCTAATACAAGAGCAAAGGGGGTTGTAGCTCCCTTCCAGGAGAGACTGGAAAACGGGAGAGGGTTGTAGATCTCAGCAGGTTGCAGCCTGCGTACTGGTTGTTATCACAAAATCAGGTACTGAAGGCTGCCAATCAGCAAGATTCTGTGTAACTATTTCAAACCAGGCTTTGGACTAAGGCTTAGCCTCCTTAGTCTGAGAGGGCTCTCTCACAGATTATGAATATTGACTAATGACAAGAAAAGATGGCTAACTCTTATAAGACACATGAAAAATAAGCTGGCTGGACAACATTGAATTGATTCCCATTGGGCTTATGGAGTCTCTCATATCTCAGCAAACAAAAACACTATCTTTTCATAGAAATCAGGGCACTTTACATCTATATGTTCAAACATAACTTTGAAACCACAGTTTGCCAAGGCATACAGGAAGTCAGAGCATGATTCATGAGTTCTGAGTGATTATGCATTAACAAAACTGTAAAAGAACCTTAAAGAAAGAATACCATCACACATTTGAACAAGAAGATCCATTGTGAATCCTGAGAAGAAAACACAGTCATTTGCATTACTGAAATTTGTTTATACATAAACCAAAAACAGTCTTCTCCAAAACATCCAACCCCAATTACATAGATCTTTCAGCTATATATAGATACATACTCCTAACTACTTAGAGCTTCCTCCTCCAGCATGAGGGGAGCTCGATCACTGTCACTAATGACCCCTATCTGCTATTCAACTGACTCATTAAATACAATAAGTGCTAAACTGGATTTTAAAGAGTCCTAATTTAACTATAACTCTAATTCTATCCTCCTCGTAGAAGATTCCTCCTTGCAGCTTTGACACATGGTTTCCTTTTCGTTTGGCTGAGATGGCATGAGATGAGCAATTAATGCCCCATGTTTGTCTTTAATAACACATCCTTTCCGTTACCCTGAAACATAGGCCCCTGTTTGTCGGTCTTTGATGTGCTTCACGATATTCGAATCCAAAGCAGTATGCCTTTTATCTTTGATTACTCAAAATTGAACAGGCTGCCACGTCTTCGATGTGCTGGCCATTTTTTCATGTGTGAAGACAACATCTTTCAGAAAGATTTGCTGATTTGTCAATCATAATTGATTGGCTCAACTGAAACATGCAGCTATAGCAGTTTCGTAGCGCGCTACGAAACTGCTGTGTAATTTCAAAATGGATCCCAACTCGAAGGTACTCAGATGTGTTATTGAAATAGCCCTGGAACTTTATCAGTCCCCTTCATGTTAATGAACCTGTTCTGCCAGGACCTGAACCTCTTGATATATCGTTGCGCCCTGATAGATTCTAGTCTTGCAGACTCATAACCTCGGACATCACCATGCCATGAAACATTCTTGATGATTAGCCCTTGCACATAGCATCAGTGCAGTTTCACCAGTTTCTGTTCTTGCATTCAGATTGCATTTATGTTCTATGAACTGTTTTAAAATTATATGACAGCCCATCCTGGCAGCCATGTGAAGAGGGCGGAATTCATATCCGTTCTTTGTTTTGATAGAAACCCCAGCATTCGCACCAGCATCTAAAAGTGCACCAACTGCCCCTGAGTTGCGGCAAAGAACTGTATGACAAATAAGAGTTCTCCCTCGATGTTCACTATCTGGGCATATGTATTCAAGCAACATTTTTAGGATTTCTTCCTTTGCTTCATAATATTCATCAGCACACCATGCTTCATTATATGGCTCTGCTAGACATGCCCCAACACGCAACTCTTCACCAGAGTTTGTATCCCATGAATTTACATCCACTCCATTCTTGATTAAAATAGAAACAATCTCCACAAAACCTCGGCAACTAGCATACACCAACGCATGTGCAGCTGCTTCTATAAGACCCTGAGAGATAACAACGCATTCGTTCTCAGATTGAACTACCTGCCTCTCTCTTCATCTGGAACTGGTTTTTAGATATCCTTATAGAATCCACTCATCATTTTTAGGATTACACTTTCATGACACAAATTCTCTAGCAGCTGGCTAGAAAGTTCAACAAAATCAGTTTCCGCTCTAATCCCCGAAAATTTTGCTAATGATACATGGTTGCAAATATGATGTACCACATGGACAAAATGTTGAAAATATGTAACCACTTCTGCAAATCGCAGAACTGCAGGATTATCTGCCGTAGGCTTTGTGAAGTTTGTAATCAACGTAGCTACTGGTAACTGGCGAGTGCCATTTTGCATCAAGCAGCCATCCTGAAGAAGGATAACACATGCATGGGAAAACTTTCCATCTCTAATATACACATCAAGGTAGAAGAAACCCAAAATCTGATTACAAGACGAATCAAAAACTGAGTATAGTGATACATCAGGATGCCAAACTTCGATTGCTTGTACTGTCTCAAATTTTAGGCAAAAAAAACTGTTTATAAATTTTTAGAATCCCTGATGTAACAGAATCCACTGGAAAATATTGTTTCACAGTCGCATAATCTATTTCAAACTCTAGTTCTTCTGCTTTGTGCATATAGTATTGTAAATCCTCCATTCCCAATACAGCTTCTCCTTCCTCCTCTCTCTTCAAATCCTTAAGTCTTTGCAGTTCCTTAGCAGCTGAATTTGATATATTCTCTGATATATCCACTAGAAACTCCATAACCTTAAAAGGTGTTTTAGCCATCTGATTCTCTAGTGCATATTCTGCATAATTAGAATATCCCAGCAAGCGTGCCATCTTATGCCTTAATTGGATCAATTCTTCAAGGATCTTTGTATTCTCCGTCAAGCATCTTTAGTCTTTTGCTACTGCCACAGCTTTCCTAGTTGCTCCAACCTTGCAATGCTTTTAGTATAGGATAAGTATGGGTTGGTTTATCATTCAATAAGATATACCTGTTGAGAGCTGGATCCGTCGATATCACCGTCGGGCATCCTCAATTTAAAGTGCCATGTGTTCATTACCCTGCTCTGATGCATGCCATGTGTGCACGTTGCTGTCGTTCAATCATCACTGCAGAAACTTGACTTTCCACCCTCTTGTATGGGAGTTTGATCACTAGGAAACCCTTTATTTTCTTTTAGGTAATCGGATAAGTACTGGATGCAAAGTAAGAAATAAAAACGAGGTTATGCAGAACTTGCATTAGCACAGCTAATGATTTCGATCTGCATTCCAAAGTCAATATGACTAGCAGGTGCTCCTGCAAGCATGACATGATCCTTGAATGAAAAAGCCTGTTTCCAACATGAACCAGTGTAACAGAATATGCCGACCTCAAATTTGCCTAGTCTTGAAAATAAAACAATTGAACTCCCAAGGCTTGAGGCCGAGCTCTTGTCAAACGATACAATAATGCACCTTGGAGCCTGTCAAGGACATTTTTAGAGTTGATATCACTGAGCAGGCTTTCTTCACATGCATCTTTGCAGGAAACCTTTAATAGACAACCTTTATGAAATAAATCTTTTTCAGTATCTTGAAGTGCAGCATATATTAAAGGCAGACAGACTTCCACTGATTACCCCAGGAGGCTTTTTTCCAAGGAAAGAGTGCTCCAAATAAATCCAATGAAACACCATCTGTTGGGGTACTAAAAACCTTATAAGCTGACAACTGTTGATGCAAACCAAATGGATTTTGATAAACATGACCACTGGGTAAGGTCTGCTATGGATTCGAGAAAATCCCCAATTTCGTAGCGCAGCCAGTACAAAATATGAATTATGCGCTACGAAATCACCTAAAAGATGTTGCGCTGCAAAACTGCTAAAGGGATCTATGAGCTGCGAAACTGCTGAAAAGGATTTAGGTGTTTTACCATCAAACAAATGTAAGACATTTGGCATTGAAATTTTGTCAGTGATAACACTGGTAAAGGACTGTACCAGTACAAAATAATTGTAAAAGAAGTTTCTAATTGAAAGAAGATAGAGACATATTGCAGCAGGTGGTTTTCACCCACATTGGGTTTCCACCTTATATCTGGTGTTCTTTGGTGTGACTATCTGTTTTTCTTGTTCTTGCTCATTATTAAATGGTACTGACATACAAAATAATGATCAATATCTGAAGAATAAATTAAAGTATAAATCTGGAAGATATATTGAAAAGAATTTGATAATACTAATTCACCCCCCCCCCCCCCCCCTCTCAGTATTATTTCCAACAATTGGTATCAGAGCAGGTCCTTCTAAAGAAGCTTGATCGCTTGAAGGAAGATCCATCATCATGAGCAACTATGAGAGAGAAGCATCTATCAGGCCACCAATTTTTGACGGGACAAACTTCGTATATTGGAAGGTAAGAGTTACTGCCTATCTTCAATCTCTTGGTACAGAAATCTGGGACATCATAGACATAGGGTACACTTTTCCATCAGCAACTCCTACAGATTCGGCTGAGAAGAAGAAATATGAAACAAATGCAAAGGCTATCAATACTCTATTAGGATGTCTATCTCAATCAGAATTCGTGAAGGTTATGTAGTATAAATCCGCAAAAGAAATATGGGACAAGATTGTTTTGAGCTATGAAGGAGATGAACAAGTAAAACGAGCAAAACTTCAAACCCTCAGAATTCAGTATGAAAATCTCAGAATGCACAATGATGAAAGTGTGGCTAACTATTTCCTTCGTGTAGATGAGATTGTTAATTGTATGAAAAATTTGGGTGAAGCAATAAAAGAGGCTGTTGTGGTTGAAAAGGTTCTAAGATCTTTGTCCCCTAGGTTTGAATCTAAAGTTTCTGCAATAGAAGAGAAAGAGAATCTACAAAACCTTACCATGTCACAGCTGCACGGAATTCTGACTGCTTATGAAATGAGGAAAGGAGGACCATCAGATAGGAGAGAAGCTGCCTTCAAGGCTTTAGGCAAAGGAGATTACTATGAGTCAGGACACGTGTCAGAAGAAGAAGAAGAATCAAATTTTGTCAAAAATCTTCAACGAGGTGCTGGACGATTCCGAGGTAAGTTACCTTTCAAATGATTTTCTTGTGGAAGAGTCGGTCACTATGCTGCCAAATTCCCTCATAAGGATAAGATTGACAAGGGGAAGGAACCTGTTAGATGGAACAAGAAACACAATGCAAATAAGAAAAACTATTACACTCATGAAGATAGTGATGGAATTTCAAATAGTGACGAAGATGAACGAGGTAATAATTATAAACTTTTAATGGCTTTTGAAGATGATGATTACATGGATGCTATAGATGAAGAAGGTCTTTATGAAGAGATTTCTAAACTCAAAATTTGTTTAGAAGAGAAAAATGTGATTATTGATTCTCTGCAATGTCAACTGGCTGAAAGGGAAAAACATCATGAAAAATTGGAATGTGAAATTGTTGGTCTTAGAAAAGAGATTGAGAAAACAAAAGCTCTTAATCTTAAATTTTTTAAAGGATCTAAAACTCTGGATGAGATTATCAATGTGCAGCATTCTCCACTAATCAAGATAGGTCTGGGATATAATGGAGAAGCATCTCAAGCATCCACCTCCAAAAGTTATCTTGATGCAGCAAGGAGGAGCGAGCAAAGGCCTAATAGAAATCATCAGGTAAATCAGGGATAGGTTACCTCAAGAATGAACAAAGACTATCAAGAAAATCGGGGGCAATCTATCTTAAGGACAAATAGAAGCCTTGACTAGCCACAGGTAAAATCTTCCCAATTTGCCTCAAGAAAGGGTGTCAGTAGAAACTACAATCGGTTGGTTGATAGAATTGATAATCACAGGAGTTTCTTCAATGGCCAATGTTTCTCTTGCCATAACTTTGGTCACAAAGCAACTCAATGTGTTGCCTATAAGACAATCATGACTAGAGAAGCTCAAAAACAAAGAAGTATGACTAGAATCACGAAAAGGACCTATAACAACTTTTTCGCCCTTGAAAGTGAAATTGAATGTTCTATTTGTAATAACTTCTGTTGGTGAGGTAAATCCCCTCTGTGGACAGAGGCGATCCCACTAGCTTAAAACAAAACTAGCCACAATCAATCCACGCTGCTACGCAAGTTCCTAGTTGTACAGTAAAGGTGAATTAAGAAGACCAACCTGGAATCCAACGCTATAGTCGAAGCAGAGTTGATGTGCTCGCTCCCTCGCTTCAGCAGGTCACAATCCTTGCGATCCTTGCAAACGGACACCTGCACATGCAAAGGAAGAAACAGATACAAGCATAAAATCCATCAAGGCACAACTATATTTCAGTCAGAAAGGAAATAAATCAAAATCACCGTAATAGACAATGAGATTGGAACTATAATAATAGTCGTTCATTAATTAATAATAGACAGGAAAAGTTACAACCAAGGTTCTGACGCTGAACCTTTCCCCTGGCTGGGCGAGCAGCTATATGCCTTGCAGTAGACTACCTCTCTCTTGGACTTCCGGCAGCATAACCTCTCTAGGATTACTCCAACAACTCAAGAACTCAAAACTACAGCACTTCGGAACTCATAAACTTGGAACTAGCACTAGCTTGTCTAATGCATGAGGACAAGCTTTTATAGATGAAGAAGGGAGAAAGATTCAATGCACCAGGACACCCGTTGTGAATTGGCAACATCCATGAAAAGCTACTGTGGATAGATATGATGACTCTCGAGCTTTATCAGATGGATTTTTCCCTCAAAGGAGCTCATGATCTGGGAGGAAAAATCATACAGTCGTGCTTTTGGCAAAAAACATTACTAAACTTGACTGGCGCGGGCATTGTTCTAAGACAGAGCGCCAATGGTCGCACCCCTTTTTGAGGATCTGAGTTATTGGCGCGGGTCAGACATTGGGTACCTGCGCCAATGGGAAAAGGGCACTTTTCAGGGATAATTTGCAGAAGGTGTCTTGAAGGAACATGAAGTACATACTCAGGGGAACATAATGCAAGTGTTTTTGGGTTATGTCACTGCTCACAGGTCCCGGAATGCGTCCTCCAATGTATGGAAACGGGGCGATAGGGACGGTGACCAACGGTGACAAATTACTGTGTAACAGATGCCCCCCAAAGCATGAGGCCCGAGCGAGAGAGAGGGGTGAAATGCTTTGCAAGAACACATATAGCTGCCGCCGAGAACCTGCATTGAGAAATACTATTGATAGCTCAAATACATGATGTACGTGGTATGGTCGCAGCCATCCATAAGAGAGTACATGATAATTTAGATCCATAGTATGGACGCAGCCATCTGGTTAGGATCAATGAATTGACTCAGGTATGGTCGCAGCCATCCAGTGAATGAGTCAAGTATCAAGAATCACGCCTGGATTACAACAGACACAATCCAGGGTCTTGCGCTCCATCTCGACCCGAACAAGAGTACAAGTTCAAGCATGTGAATATATGAGCTGAAGTCGAACACGCATGAACATCGTCTGATTACCAGTCAATAGTGGAAACTGTTAACAGACGCGAGAGGTACCACCAATAATGAAAATGGCCCTCAAGGTACTATAGGTACAATCTACGGCGTGTGAATTAATGATCTGAAGTCGAACACCCGTAGAATCATTCGATCGGAGGCCAATGATGAAAACCTCACGTCGAACACGAAGAACCTGCCATTGAGGCATGCAGGCTCCAAGGCACCGGAAAGGAGTCTCTAGATCAACTTCCTGGATAATGAGTTGAAGTCGACAGGAAGTGACCTTGATCGAAGGTGGGCCATAATGTTTCCCACATCATCGACACGAGACAGAGAGATGATGTTGTGAATCAAAATTGTATGAGCTATCAGAGGGAGGTTGTTTCTTTGCAGAGGTCAACTTCTCTTGAACATATCGGCGGCACTAGAGTGGAGTTGGCAGTATTTGACATCGATAGATCAGAGGTCATAGTGACGAGGCAATGAGCAGATGAGAGGTCAAATAGGATTACCCAATCCCACGGAGGCAAGTGAAAAATAAGATGAGATGTCCCCACCCAGACACGAAAGCAGAGGAGTGCCATGTTCAAGAGCGACATACTGCCGACACAACAATAATTATGGTTCCAAAATTTTCTTTTCCCCCCGCCATTTCTGGCGAGTACCCCAGTTATTTTTAACAAGCTTGATGGGGATAGCATATGCTTGTGGTGTGACAAAATCCGACGTCATTAAGTTTTAACGAGTCTGACAAAGGAAGAACTCGGCGTCTTTTCATGTTTAGAGAGTTTGAAAAGACAGCAGAAAAGGAAACTCCAGGGATGTCCTTTTTCGTAAAGTTGTGTCTCTCGGGCCCGAAAAAGTATAAAATAATACCCGAAAGAACCGCCCGATCATTATGATCGAGGAGTACTTTTCATAATTAGTGATTTCAACCTGAAAAAGTAAAAAAGTGATCAAAACCACGTCGTTTCGTAACCATTAACGAGTCCAAAACGACAAAAACCCGGTAATCTTTTTAAGTTTTAACGGTCGAAAAAAAGAACTTAAAACGACCACCCCTTATTAACATTTAACGAGTCAAGAGGAGCGACTCGGCAATCTTTTCCTCTTTAAATGGTCAGAAAAGAGCTGAAAGCAGACCTTAAAGTAACCTTTTCTCGTGTTTTACCGAGCTCGAAAAAGTCAAAAAAGGAGCTCGTTATGTTGCTTGAGTGGCACTAAACCCTGTCAACATCCAAAAACAACGTAAAACCCTACTTTGACATAAAAATATTCCACAAAAACGTTATTTTAATGTATTTTTAAGCCAAAAGAAGTTATAAATAGTGAAATGGTAAAAAATAAAATTACTTTTCACTTTTTACCTTGTGAGTTTACCGTTGGAGGGTTTTGGGTGCAAATTTCAACTGCTGATTGCGACCAATCCAGGAGACCATTCGAGCCGCCGTTTGAGGCAGGTAAGAGGCCTCATCTTTAGCTCCATTTCTATTCCATTTATTTAGTTTTTCCTCCACAGAATGATCCTCTGCAAGGGGGATTGCAAAAATTAGGGTTGCGCCCATTGGCGCGAGTTTCCTTCACGGGTCCGCGCCAATGGGAAATTTTCTCTAAAGGAGACGCGCCATTGGCGCGAACTAAATTTTACCCTCTTTTCACCGTTGGATTTGCAATTTTCTTTGATATTTGATTTCATCATTGATTTATTGATGACATCTTCGGTTTTTAGTTGCAGGTATTGGTCAAAATGTCAATAGAATGGAGAGAAAGGGAACACGAGGCCATAGATGCCATGGCAATGGAAGATGACGCATGCATGGACGCATTGCGAGATTGTGGCTTGAAAAAATTCTTCCTTACCTCATACCTACGTGCACAGCCCGAGTTACTAAGGTTTATCGTGGACGCCTGGGATATTGAGGATCAGGTATTCCGCCTGAAGGACCAGACATTGGAGTTGGATGTCTCTGATGTTTATTTTATTACTGGACTATCTCGGTGGGGTGTACGACCCATCTTGTCCGGTAGCAGGCCTTCCGGGGAAAAGATGGGTGAGGTAATGGAAAGGGTTTGTCTTGGGGCCCATTTTGGATCCAACAATGCCAAGGTGGACATTGTCACTATCCCAGATTTGGTGCTACGAGTGATACTATTTACTATCACCCGGACGGCTGGGATACAGGCACCCCACGAGGCCAGCAAGAATCTCTTACTGCTGGCAACTGAGTGTCTGCAACCGACACTGTTTGATTGGGCATCGGCAGTGACAACAAATATAAAGAGGCAGCTTACCAAGTGTAAGCGTGATGGCAATAAGCAGTTTGGATATGGATCCATTATAGTGTCGTTTTTCCTGGAGCGGTTACCGATATTCCGGATCCCGGGAGGCATAGTGGCAGACCCAGTGCCACGGGAGCCGAGATTGGCTCGATGGGCACCGCTTATGCCTAGAGGAGGTGGGGGCCAGCAGATGGCCTGGAGGCCCGAGTTCTTCATTTGGCTCCAACACCAGATGATCGTCGTGGAAGACTGGCCCTATGCGGGCACTGATTTTACTGGAGATCCAGACCTCCCGTTGCCTGAGGGAGAGGACTGGGACGAGGAGCTAGGTAAGAACCCTTTATGTTTTTAATATTTTTACATATTCAAGTTTTTGTAATACATGTCTGTTTCTTACAGCACCTATATGTATGCAGATGTTGGTGCAGAGCGACCAGCCGACTTGCCTCATAACGTACGGAGAGCACAACCTGCAGCAGACCCTCAGGTAGAGGGTGAGGATGATCTAGTTCAGAACCTTGAGGCCCTTACTCGAGGAATACCAGATTATGGCAGATTGGCCGACGTGCCTAGAGCGTATCAGAGACACACGGTGGGAGTATCCACTCGCGTCCATCATCTGTTGAGACGTTTGGTGCGGGCGGTGACATGCTATCATGAGCATCACCGTGCTTAGACGCCTAGGTTTCATTTTTGTACATTTTGAGAGACATGTTGTCAGCGGCTGTATGGGACTTGGACATGTATTATTTTTGGGTTATGTAATGCGCGCGGCGCAAACATTATGACACACACGTATATATATATATACATATGTTTATGGTTCATTATTGTGTTTTCATGTGCTTGCTTATATACTGTTTTAATTACAAATTATGCAAATGTCTATCTAATACATGATTGGCTAATGCATCAGATAATGTGTTTAATTGTCTCAGAACATGTTGATATGTAATAAAATCAAAATGCCTTTCTAACAACCTTACACGTAAATACAACCTTAGAATATGATGGTTTCTGACGGAATATTGCCCGTTGAGCTGGTGGACAACAAGTTGAGAGTCCAGGTTCACTATCAATGCGCGAATACCGAAATTAATTGCTCTAGCAAGTAGCTCGATTACAGCACAGTATTCGGCGACATTGTTAGTAGTACGGCCTAAACACACACCCTGGCAATCTATTAGTTCGCTACGAGGATCGTAGATTACCCATGCCGCAGAAGACAAATCGCGGGTACTGCGGCAGGCACCATCAGCGAAACCAACATAAGGTGCATCCGACATCTGCACAAGAAGCGAAAAACACAATAAGTGGTAGCTATGTCTTGAAAACCGACACCCAATACACTAAAGTACATGTATGTACACAATAAAATGTACCAGCATCACGCATAGTACTTTTTCAAATAAAGCCCATTTCGGGGCTTCCCAAGAGGGTTTCCTTCATAATCAATCAGCTCGTAGGCCCCTTTCTGCAGGACTTTCTTGACAATATAAGGGCCTAGCCACATAGACTCGAGCTTTCCTGCGCCTAGCTTATCTTTTGCTTGATCATAGAGTAGGACTAAGTCTCCCTCAACGAAAGAACGTGGACGAACGGTCTGATCGAAGTGAGTCTTGACTCGCTTCTTTTTCGTTTCGATGGCCAAAGAGGCCAGGCGACAAGTCTCATCTAACCGTTCTAAGTAAAGAAGGCGTTCTTCTAACGGAGTGGTGTTGGGAAGTAGCTCGACAGCTAACTTCAATGAAGAGATCTCACATTCAATTGGAAGGGTAGCCTCTAGTCCATAAACTAGTTGAAATGGAGTGAAACTAGTGGCATCCTTCACGGAGGTTCGACAAGCCCACAAGGCAGGGAATAACATCAAATGCTAGTTAGACTTATGCACACCAACGATACGTTGAAGCATTGTAACCAGGATCTTATTGACAGCTTCAACTTGACCATTGGACTGAGGGTAGTATGGAGTTGAACTATCGTGTTGCAAGCCTAGCTGGGTTGTTAATTCCGACATCATATGATTACGGAAATGCTTTCCGTGATTAGTGACAATGGCTTGAGGGACGCCGAATCATGAAATAACATGATTGAATAAAAATTGCGCCACAGTGTGACCATATTCAGTTAATGTAGGCATCGCCTCGGCCCATTTAGTAAAGTAATCGACGGCAACGATGACAAACCCATGCTCCCCGGCCGAGCGAGGGTTACAGGTCATATAATCAATGCCCCATTTTGCAAAAGGGCCGACGGAAACCACAGGGTGCAATGGAGCAGAAGGCGCTCGCATTTTCCGCTGGTATATCTGGCAGTCAGGACAAGAGCGGACGGCAAGGATGCAATCCTTGAAAATAGAGGGCCAAAAATAGCCAGCACGAAGGATTTTTTGGGCTGTAGCATATCCGGACATATGTCCACCACAAGCGCCAGAGTGGCAGTCATTTAGAACCCGTTCAGCTTCCTCTAGAGTAAGACAACGGTGGAGAACAGAGTCTGCACCAAGACGATATAATGTATCTCCAATGATACGGTATGGTTGAGATTGATGACGAATCCTTCGCCGAGCGTCTTTAGACACACCCGGGCGGAAGGAAGACGTTTGGAGATATAAAACAATATCCCCGTACCAGGGGTCGAGGGTGCTGATGAGGAACAAAGTCTCATCCGGAATTTGATCCTCTGTATGAGGAGGCGAAGAAGAAGATGGCAAAGAGCAAATTAACTCAGCAAAAACGAGCGATTTCTTTGACTTGGCAGTAGTGAATTCCAAGTCGAACTCTTGGAGGATGACAATCCACTTTGAGTATTTGCCCCCCAGCAACTGGCGTGACAGGATATACGTCATGGGGTTGCAATCGGAAATCACAGTAGTAGTGCGGAGCAGAATATAGTGTCGGAACCGTTGGACAGCGCAAACGACGGCTAATGCCAACTTCTCGACATAAGCGTATCGAGCTTCCGTATCTAAAAGGTTTCTACTCAGATAATAGATAACATGCTCAGTGTTATCGTCGTCGGTTTGAACTAGGACCATGCCGATAGTAGTGTCGGAGGCAGCTAAGTATAGGGTATAGTCACGATGATAGTTTGGAGGGCGAAGCAATGGAGCAGAAACAAGGAGACCCTTGAGTCGCTCAAAAGATTCTTGAGCCATGGTATCCCAATGAAAAGGGATATCTTTTTTAAGTAATCGTGTAAAACCTTTAGCCACCTCGGCATAGTTTGGAACGAAACGACGTAAAAAATTCGCTTTACCTTGCAGGCTTTGTAATTGATGTAAGGTAGCAGGGGGAGGAAGATTGACTATGGCTTCGACTTTAAGGGGATCCAGTCGGATGCCCTCGCGGGAGACGACAAATCCTAGAAGTCGACCCGATTCTACGCAGAAGACACACTTGTGAGGATTAAGTCTAATTCGGTAGTGTCGACAGCGAAGAAATATCTCGCGAAGGTGAGCAGGGTGGTCGTGACGCTTTGCCGAATGAGCGGGAAGATCATCCAGGTATGGCTGTACAATGTGTCGTATGTCATGAAAAGCATAGGACATTGCACGTTGGAAGGTAGCGCCGGCATTTTTTAGACCGAAAGGGAGTTTCTTATAGGCAAAAGTACCCCATGGACAGATGAAGGCAGTTTTGTGTTGATCAGCGGGAGCAATATTGATCTGGTTGTAGCCAGAAAAACCGTCCATAAAAGAATACATCTCACTTCCCGCACACTCATCAATAATTTGATCAATAAATGGTGTGGGGAAATTATCTTTAGGACAAGCCCGATTAATATCGCGATAATCAACACAAACGCGGATCGTACCTTGTTTCTTAGTGACAGGTACAATATTAGAAACCCAATCTGTGAGTGGGATAGGATAAATAAAACCAGCGTTAAGAAGCTTCTCTACTTCGGCCTTGATCGCTGCAGCCTTTCGGGGGTGTACCGGGCGTAAACGTTGACGAACAGGCTTAGCATCTGGGTACGTGATGATTTCATGCACCACTATGCTAGGATCAATGCCGGGCATTTCTTCATAGGACCAAGCAAAAACATCACGAAATTCGCGAAAAAGGTTTGTATAAAGTCGAATCTCCTCTGGAGTACAAGTGACTCCAATGTGAATGTGTTCGACAATCCCTGGTTTGATAGAAATGTCGATTGGCTGGGTTTGCGTAATGTTTGCCATATTTCCCTCAGACGATGCCTGATAAATTTGAACAGGTGACTGAAGGATTGGAAATGGGAAACTGGGAGCAAACCGCTGGATACAAGTCGGCGTATCCTGAGGGACAGGGAGAAACGAGGAACGATGGTGGGTATCATGCCAAGGAGGTTCCTCGAGAGACATAGTCTCAATAATAGCTTCGTCGGAAGAAAATGTTTCTTTTAAAGGATCCGAAGAAGTTTGATCTACAAGCCCTAAGGATGGAGCGAACGTGTGGAGAATCTTGCTTAATAGAGCAAGTTCAGAAGGAGGAGCCGATGCAGCTACGATTTCGACGTAGTTGAGTTCGGCAGGACTCAACGGCATCTGGTCGCCCCAAGAATCCACTTGATCGATGGGAGGGAGAATCCAGGGATCAGAATAAGTAGAAATCGTATTGACGGAAGCGACATTAGGAGGTTGGGCTGGAAAAATACCCATGAGGGCGGGATCTTTGAAAAGCCCGTGACCCAGACTCTCAGGTGATTTGGAGGTATGCTCCACGAAAGGGATATTCCCTTCCGAAGAGGAAGCGAAGAAGGACAGCTGGTCCACAGTAACAATCTTCCCTTGGTGAGGGAAACGAAGGATACGAAAGAAAGATGAAGCAACAGCTTGCATCGCATATATCCAGCTGCGCCCGAGAAGGAGGTTGTAGGTTAAAGTAGCATCAACGACTTCAACCTCCATCTCGACCGTTTTCCCTTCCAAAGAGATGGGTAAACGTGGGAGTATACCATAAGGACGGGATGCTCTGCCATCAAAAGCTTCCAAGGTAGTGGGAGACTGACTCAGCGTCGGGGATCCAATAGCTCTCCAACAGGCAACAGACATGATGCAAGTTGAAGCACCTTCATCAATGACTGTACGATGGATAGTTTTCTTATCAATAATGACCTGTATAAGGAATGCAATTTGGGGAGGCAGTCTCTGTGTATGGCGTTCTAAATCAAACGTAATTAAATCTGAGTCAGCCGGGTCTATGCCGCCGATGGCGGATAGGAAGGACTTCCTCTGAGAAGGGCAGCTCTGGAGAACTTCTAAAGCAGACATAGCCGACGGAGTCTGTGCTAAATCCTCAACGATATTGTAGTGCTGGGCAGCACGAGCATTTGGGTTGTAAGAAGATTTCCGGAGTACTCCTTTTGGAGGGGGTCGAAGAGGCGTTTCAGTACTAGGTCTTTCGATATGGAGAGGGCTTGAACTGAACGGGGGAGCACTGGGGGGAGCCTCAGGCTCTTTTCCGGCAGATGGATAATCCTTTGTTCGAGTACTGATATGAACAGGGATTGTTCCCGCCATAAATACTTGGGAACCGAAGGAAGAGGGAGGTTGAGAGGGGTCAGCAACCATTTGAGTTTGTTGTGAAGGGAAGGGTTCTTTAAGCACCGCAGGGACCCCGGGAGCACCTTTCAACAAACGACTAACCTCGGACCGCCGAGGGCAGTCTTTGGTGAAGTGGTCCTCATCACAGATAAGACAAGGATACTTGGGTTTGCGCTTGGTACTCTCTTCTGGTTGAGTTTTAGGGGGTTCCTGTTTAGGTTGCTCTGGCTTATTTTTCTCTTTCCTTTTCTTCTTTGCTTTCGAGGCTTTGTCTGCCGTGGTGGATTGAACGGCATTGACCTCGGAAGTAGTTTTAGAAGTAGGTGTTACCTGAGAAGTAGTTTCAATTGGAGTATTTGACTTCTGCTTCCCAGGATTCGCGGAATTTTTCTTAGAGGATGAACTAACAGACCCAATAATGCCGTCAACAGTAGGCGTTGGCGGGGCTTTGGATGTCCCTGGTCTAGGGGCATCAGGCAAATAATCATATAGTGTACCTGATTGAGAATAAACCAAATCAAGGTACTGAGCACGCGCGATAGCTTGCTCTTCAGTAACACACGCTCCCATAGCGATGTCCCGGGCTATCGGAGGAACGAACGAAGTCGTGAACCAATCCGTAAGAAGCTGGTCGGGAATCCAAAATTTAATCATACGTCTACGCCTTCTCCATTCGTGGACGTGATCGGAGATATGCGTAGCCGTTGTCTGTCTGAGGGAGGTGAGAAGGTGTGTGCCCGTTTCATATCGAATGGGCAACTGAAAATGAGTGAGGAATGCCATAGCCAATGAGTTGAAATCCTGAAAGGATCCGCGATTCAGCTCAATATACCACTTAGCGGCAGAGCCGGTGAGAGTCCTCTGAAAAAGACGAAGCCGAATTGAATCATCAAGCCATGAATTGGATGAACACCAGAGATGGTAGGTCATAACATGAGCTTGTGGATCTTCATTAGCTTTACCATCAAATTTTGGACAGTCACCAGGAATTTTGGTCGGAACCGGGGGCCAATAGGGATTATGAAGAATTGGGTCATTAGTCAATTTGGACACATCCGGTAATTCTAAAGTCGCTAAGAATGGTAATTGAGGATTGAACGGCATTTGGGGCTGCTGGTAGGATGGAGCACTCGGGTTCCAACCAGGTGGAGGTTGCCCCCACGGGCTTTGCCCTGACGGATTTGGCCCCATGGCGTATTGGCCGTAGGGATTTGTGTTTTGCCCCCCAGCATATGGATTACCAATGGATGCTGCAGACGCACCATATGGTTGTTGATAATTCTGATAGGGGGTAAACAAAGGTTGCCCTTGAGGTTGTTGATAACCATACGGTGGTGGGACCCCAAATTGAGCTTGAGACCCAGGCTGGGTTTGATAAAATGTTTGGGATTGAACTCCAGCCTGCATTTGAAGACCGGATGGATTCTGGGGTCCCGCTTGGGGCCAAGGGCCGGTTTGAGCAGTGCCAGTAGGCTGCGCTGAAGGTTGGGCTATCTGAGTAGAAGGATAACCTTGCTGATACTGAGGTTGGCCTACCTGCTGATGTGCGGTAGAAGGTTGTCCTAACATACCAGATGGCTGAGGGGGTTGGGCAAGTGATTGGCCCAACTGTGTTTGAGGCTGACCGGCTTGCCCAGAAGATTGAGTGTACTGGACAGTAGGTTGACCAAATTGTTGGGTAGCTTGTCCAGAGACTTGGGTATACTGGACGTTGGGTTGATTTGGGTTAACAAATGATTGACCGGTTTGTCCAGTATGAGAGCCTTGCTGGATACCAGGTTGAACTTGTCGGGTGGAAGGTTGGCCTGGATTACCAGTAGGTTGCACATGAGAAGTGGAAAAATGACCATCAGTAGCAAAAGGGTTCCCTTGGAAGGGCTGTCCTTGAAGGTTTTGCTGAGGTGGTTGTTCGGGTTGCACATACGATGCTTGACCACCATGAAAAAAGGCGGAACCCCAATCTATTGACAGCGGAACTGAAACCTCTATAGCTGGTTGACTTGTCCAAGTCCCAAGGGGTGGCAGATATTGATCGTTTTTCGCTTCAAATGGGACATTTGATGTAGAATCGAAACCTGCGAATAAAGAGGTGGAAGGTCGACTAAAAATAGGAGTTGAAGAAACCACAGACACTGTTGGAGGGGTTGTGACTGAGGTAACAGTTGTATTGGAAAAAATGGGTGCCGACCAAATAGAAGTCGGAAAAGGAGACGATAGAACATTACGTAATGCTTTATAGCCAGGGGGTAGTCCTGCAGTAACAGAAACCCTACTAACAGGGGTAGATTCCATTGTGGTGGGAATCTCTTCCCCTGGCACACCGGATTCGTCAGTCGTAGTAGGGGATGGATTTTCCATATCGGGAGGAAATGGTTGTCGAGGAGGAGTGTATTCCCAAAAAGGGACACCGTTTTGAGAAGGTTCCCAAATAGGATTCGAATAGAATTGGTAATTCTCGTCGCCTGGAGCACGAGAATTAAGCGGTTGTATACTTAGAACAATAGGGAGGGTTTTACTCCCAACCGGTATCTCGGGAGACGAGATTGGTAATTCCGCCAGGATGGGACTTCACAAAATCCTAGAGAGTCTAACGAGACCAAACCCTACTCCGACTGATGCAAACAAAATTTAACCGGGTTATATGTGATCTTGGTCAAATAAATTTTAAGACACTGAACTTTGAACTTGACCTTTTCACTTTTTAAGAGTCGAGAAAAGGATGAAAAGATGACTCTAGTCTCCTTCGAATATTTAATGAGCACGAAGTGACAAGACGCTCACAGGCACCTTTTCGTTTAAGGAGTCTGAAAAGGATCAAAAGTGACTGCTCTGGAATTCTAGGTAGAGGGTGTGCCAAACTTTTCGCAAAACCACAGAATACTTTTTAGGGTACGGGTGGTCGATCTTCGTGAATGCTGTGTTCACTGCATTGCGAATCGTAGGGCGGCTGACACGGCTTCCTATGGATAAAGGCTTTATTCCTATAGGGGTCTCCCAATATATACGCGACGGTACGTGGGAGCACAGTCCGTATTGGCACTTATCGTTTCACCGTGGAGGAATCACCCAACCACTCGACGGTAAGCTACCAGGTTTAACGACGCCGGAACACGTCTCTAACCTAGACCTCTAGAGTGTTTGCGTTATGTTCCAATGCGTTGTTATGTTCATTGAGTTTATTTTATAGTTTATCTTCAATTATGTTTCAGTTTTTTGGTCCTACCGTATGTGGTCTCTTCAAACTTCCTAAATGCAATCTATATGCCAAAATTATATCGTTTCATTCGATGAATTCTACCTACAGAAGAGTAGAGATATTTTTTTTTTACACAAACAAAATGATTATCAAGCAAGTAACAAAGATCCTAATGCAGCTAATAACAAGAAATACAAGTTTTTTCCTTTTCTTTTTAAAAGCGACAAACAACAATAAATGCTAACTAATATAATGCAAAAAGCTCTTTTGTTTTTTGATTTTTAAGATGGCATAATGCATGTAAACAAACCTCAAGAGATATCCACGAGTACAAACACAATTCACTCAATGGACATAGAACCAATTCAGAAACATGAAGATGAACTGTCAAAGCAAAGGAAAACACAAAGACGTTCAGTGAACCATGTGATCTAAGTTCAAATGAAGTCAAGCAAGATCCAAGCAAGCTAGAAGTGAATCACTAGATGAGTGCGGAAAACAATCAAGAAGCTGACTGGATGATCAAACCACAACGTCCCACAGAAGGCTCGACATGCACAGCCACTAGGTATTCTAGGGCTGGGATACAAAATCGATAGAAATAAGCAAACAACTGAAGGATGAAAGTAACAACCAGTCACACAGAGGTCCAACACACTTCCAGAAGCAGCAAAAGATATGGAAAAACAAAAAATCCGAGTTTAAGGAGCTTTCAACTATCAAACTGGTAAAATTCACAGAGATGGCGCGACTGTGAAACTGCAACTCGCGCTAACAATTAATTGGCGCGGGTGCCTATGGAGCAACATGCGCCAACTGGCGCGACTGTCAGAAGAAAAAACGCGCCAGCCGCGTTTACTGACCCAAAAAAAAAAAATATAACTACCCAGGGTCTGACTGACAGTGCCCAGAAGAACCAAACAGCAGATAGCAATTTCAAAACTGACCCAGAAAGTTCATTAACTCAGGCAAGCGAGAGAAAACTAATCATGCAAAACAAACTCCAAATAGCTTCTCCCCAGCGGAGTCGCCAAATTGTTGGTGAGGTAAATCCCCTCTGCGGACAGAGGCGATCCCACTAGCTTAAAACAAAACTAGCCACAATCAATCCACGCTGCTACGCAAGTTCCTAGTTGTACAGTAAAGGTGAATTAAGAAGACCAACCTCGAATCCAACGCTATAGTCGAAGCAGAGTTGATGTGCTCGCTCCCTCGCTTCAGCAGGTCACAATCCTTGCGATCCTTGCAAACGGACACCTGCACATGCAAAGGAAGAAACAGATACAAGCATAAAATCCACCAAGGCACAACTATATTTCAGTCAGAAAGGAAATAAATCAACATCACCATAATAGACAATGAGATTGGAACTATAATAACAGTCGTTCATTAATTAATAATAGACAAGAAAAGTTACAACCAAGGTTCTGACGCTGAACCTTTCCCCTGGCTGGGCGAGCAGCTATATGCCTTGCAGTAGACTACCTCTCTCTCGGACTTCCGGTAGCATAACCTCTCTAGGATTACTCCAACAACTCAAGAACTCAAAACTACAGCACTTCAGAACTCATAAACTTGGAACTAGCACTAGCTTGTCTAATGCATGAGGACAAGCTTTTATAGATGAAGAAGGGAGAAAGATTCAATGCACCAGGACACCCGTTGTGAATTGGCAACATCCATGAAAAGCTACTGTGGATAGATATGATGAATCTCGAGCTTTATCAGATGGATTTTTCCCTCAAAGGAGCTCATGATCTGGGAGGAAAAATCATACAGTCGTGCTTTTGGCAAAAAACATTACTAAACTTGACTGGCGCGGGCATTGTTCTAAGACAGAGCGCCAATGGTCGCGCCCCTTTTTGAGGATCTGAGTTATTAGCGCGGGTCAGACATTGGGTATTTGCGCCAATGGGAAAAGGGCACTTTTCAGGGATAATTTGCAGAAGGTGTCTTGAAGCAATATGAAGTACATACTCAGGGGAACATAATGCAAGTGTTTTTGGGTTATGTCACTGCTCACAGGTCCCGGAATGCGTCCTCCAATGTATGGAAACGGGGCGATAGGGACGGTGACCAACGGTGACAAATTACTGTGTAACAACTTCGGTCATGAAGATTCTGAATGCAGGAGCAGATTTCGGAAGACAACTCAGAAGGAACAAACCTCAAATGCCAGAACATGGAGAATAAAGGAACCGCAACCAAAAAGATGTGGGATAGCTTTATATGCTGAAGGACAGGAAAATCAATGGTACATCGACAGTGGATGTTCGAAGCATATGACAGGTGATAAAGAAAAACTTCAATCATATAGTGCTTTAGAAAAAGGAAAGAAAGTTTCTTTCGGAAATGATACCCCTGCAGTCATAAAAGGAAAAGGCACTGTTCAGTTGAAAGAAAAAGTCAAGGCTGGAAATGTTTTGTATGTTGATGGCTTGAAGCATAATCTACTGAGTGTCAGTTAGATGTGCGATCAAGGAACTGAGGTAATATTTCGATCAAATGGATGTAGTGTTCGTGATCTTGATACAAGAAAAACAGTGATCAAAGGCATAAGAACTCCAAATAATTTATACATATTTGAAGAAGGACAACAAAAATGTTTTTTGAGCAAGAATGATGAACACTGGTTATGGCACCGGAGGTTGGGGCATCTAAGCTTTTCACAGATAAGGAAAGCGTGCAAATACCAGGCAGTTCGTGGTCTTCCAGACATCAGAATTCCAGATAATACAATATGCAAATCATGTCAGTTTGGTAAGCAAACTAGAACTAACTTCCCTGAGAAGGAAGGATCAGCTAGTAGGCCTCTTGAACTAGTCCATACAGATGTATGTGGTCCATCTAGGAAAAGGTCACCTCGAGGAGAAGAATACTTTATATTATTCATTGACGACTATTCAAGGATGGTTTGGATAGGACTGATGAAGCACAAAGATGAAGCCTTTGAAAAATTCAAATCCTTCAAAGCTTTGGTTGAAAACGAATCAGATCACAAAATTAAATGCCTCAGGTCTGATAGAGGTGGGGAGTTTACCTCAAATGAATTTTTCGATTTTTGCGAAGAACATGGAATAAGAAGAGAATTCTCTATAGCCAGGACTCCTCAGCAAAATGGAGTAGTTGAAAGGATGAACAGAACGGTTCAACAAATGGCTCGTGCTATGCTTGATGAGTCTCGAACTCCCGCAACCTTCTGGGGTGAAGCTGCATTTGCTGCGGTTGTTATTCTCAACAAAACAAATGTTCGGGTGAACAGCACTCAAACTCCTCATGAGCTCTGGTATGGTGAGACTCCTTCGGTAAAAAATTTCAAAATCTTTGGAAGCAAATGCTATATTAAGAATAGTGATGAACATCTTGGCAAGTTTGAACCTAGAGCAGATGAAGGCATTCTCCTTTGTTATTCTCCTCACAGCAAAGCATATAAGTGTTACAACAAAAGACTTGGAAGAATAGTTGACATCATTGATGTAGTGGTTGATGAAGAAGGAAACATTCCTAGGCAAGTAAATTATGAAAATATCGAAGAGCATGAAGACCATCCTTCAAATCAGACTGATGATGAAGAAGAACCTCAAGAGGCACTAGAGGAACAGATAAGGATAAAAGAGAAGACTCCATCCAGGTACGTTTAGAAGAATCATCCAGAGTCTCAAATTTTGGGGCAGAAAGAGGCAGGTATACAAACAAGAAGAACAATTGTAGAAGCCTCAAGCTATTTGGCATTGCTCTCCTCCATTGAACCACAAAATGTAAAAGAGGCATGCAAAGATGAATGCTGGGTCAAGGCAATGGATGAAGAACTTGAGCAGATCGAAAAGAACAATACTTGGGAGTTGGTTCGTAGACCAAAAGATAAGAATGTCATAGGGACAAAATGGATTTTCAAAAACAAGTTGAATGAAAATGGGGAAGTAAATAGAAACAAGGCCATACTTGTTTGTAAAGGGTATGCTCAACAAGAAGGAATAGACTTTGAAGAAACTTTTGCTCCCATTGCAAGACTTGAGGCCATCAGAATGTTCCTTGCTCTCTCTAGCTTTCAGAAGTTCAAAGTATTTCAAATGGATGTGAAATCAACCTTTTTGAATGGAGACTTAAAAGAAGAGGTCTACATTGAGAAACCAGATGGTTTCATTCTTAGGAATGATCCAAATCTTGTATGCAGACTAAAAAAGGCTCTTTATGGTCTTAAACAGGCTCCAAGGGCTTGGTACTATCGTTTGGACAAATATCTTCATCAACAAGGCTTTTCAAAGGGATCAATAGATAGCAATCTTTATATAAAAATTGAAAATGACAAATTGCTAATACTTGTTGTGTATGTAGATGATATTATCTTTGGTAGCAATGAAGAAACTATAAGTCAAAACTTTGCCTTGGTGATGCAGAAAGAATTCGAAATGTCATTACTTGGAGAGATGACATATTTTCTTGGTCTACAAATCTAACAAAATGAAGGCGGTATATTTTTGTCTCAAACCAAGTACCTCAAGCAGATTTTGAAGAAGTATGGAATGGAAGATTCAAAACTAGTATGTACCCCTATGGTTACAAGATGCAGCCTCAGTGCAAATGATGAATCAACAGCAGTGCATCAACCAACCTATAGATCCATGATTGGAAGTCTACTTTATTTGACAGGTACCCAACCAGACATCATGCATGCAGTGGGAATAGTTGGAAGATTTCAAGCAAATCCCAAGGAAACTCATCTTTAGGCAGTTAAGAGAATCTTCAAGTACCTTCAAGGAACTCAAAACTATGGCTTATGGTATCCTAGAGATACAGATCTCACACTTCATGCTTATACAGATGCAGATTGGGTCGGAAGCGTGGATGACAGGAAGAGCACAAGTGGTGGTGCATTCTTTATGGGTTCCAGATTAGTATCTTGGTTCAGCAAGAAACAAAGTTCGATTGCTTTATCTACAGCTGAAGCGGAATATGTGGCTGCTGCATCTTGCTGCACTCAACTCCTTTGGATGATGCAGACCTTGCAGGATTTTCAAATCACTTGTACACCACCTATCTCCATATTATGTGATAATACAAGTGCAATCAACATCTCAAAGAACCCAGTCATGCATTCAAAGACCAAGCACATACCGATCAAGTATCACTTTCTCCGTGAACAAGTGTTGGAACAAAAAGTCAAGTTGGAGTATGTTCCTTCTAAGGAACAAGTTGCTAATATTTTCACCAAACCACTACCCAGGGAGACCTTTGAATACCTCAGGCAAAAGCTGGGGGTAGTTGATGCATCATCTTGTTGTTGAATCTTATCTGTTTCAGAGATTGTTGGTTGTATGCGAGTTTCATATGGGGTATAGCTGCGGGTTGGGTGGGAATAATAGTGAGTGTTGCCTTGTAGAAGCCCAACTTCACTGTGCATGTGCTCTAAAGGTCAATCTACGAGCAAACCAATTATAGCCACCACCTATGAGCAAAGTAAAGTGAAGCACTCCGCATGTTGTGGTTGTTACTTAGGTTGAACCTGAGTCCCCATTGCCCGCTGGTGCATTGATATCTACCCCTTTCTTAAGTTCCGCTCCCGGCACCCAACAACCCAGCCAACATGATAGGACATAGAGATTGTTTTAGAAAGCTTTGGTTACTGGCGAAACATTCTTTCTGTGGGCGCTGAACCCCCTGAAGTTCGGGTACCTCTTAAAAGGAGGTCCGGTGGTGCCATCCATTTACACCCCCGATGGAGCGAGGCCACCCTCCCACAACTATAATGAGTTTCAATACTGGCTTGAGGCAAGAACTTATTCCCCTCCCTGGTTCGGACTCCCGTTAACAAATCCTTTTACCCTTTTACCACTGAACTGTTCTTCTTCCTGATTTTACAGTTGTTCCAAAAAAAAGTACAATGAGGAACGGTAGGGGCTCACCATTCCGATGGTGAGGAACGACTTTTTTCTCTGAACGACTGGATCCACTCCCAAGGATGCACTAGTAAGGATGCACTTAACTGGTAAGGATGCACCTTACTGTACGTTCAGAATTAAGTCTGTCTGCATTGGGTCTATTTTTCCAGGAGCAGGAAGAAGGTGATGTGATCAGCTCCGCGTACATTCGCTGGTTTATGGATTGGTGAAAGACCATCTGGCACAGGTTCAGGGGGAGCATATATTCTTCTAATAATACATTGTTGGCATTATTGTAGAAGATCTTGGAGGAGAAAGTTTAGAAGGATGCTGATCTGAATATTGCTGCTAATGTTTTGTCTCTATGTCTTATATCTCTGGTGTCAAGGGCATGTAACAGCCTATTTCGGTTTCCCCACTATGCTTGGGATGAATATGTAATGTACTTGGTTGACATATGTAAATTTCTGATGTATCCCCACTTGGTTGGGTGATGGATGTATGTATTGAGTCTTTTGGTGATAGGAAGGTCTTTTATGATGTATAAGTCATGGTTCTTCTTGAAGAACATCTTTTTGCAGATCTTGCCTACAGTCAGGGGGAGCATGATCAACACAGCAGAGTAGAGTTTTCAGCATGTTCTCAGGGGGAGCATAACCCTTTGCCCTTGATGACAAAGGGGGAGAATGACTTTGAGGATCTTGGGGTTGCCATCAAGTCCAAAGGGGGAGATTGTTGGCATTATGATTCAAGTTTGGCGCTATGGCACAGGTGTTGTACTTGATGGCAACTCACTCATGTGGCAAATCTCTGTTCAAGCTCTCAAAATCATAGAAAAAGAGATACCCGTAGGTGAGCTTAAGGAAAGTTGTGGACTCGCAGGTTCCCCGAACAAAAAGTGTGGGCATACCCGTAGGTTCTCTGAACAAAAGGTGCAGGCCTAAAATTCACTCACTTCAATGCAGAGAAGCGCATGCACGTGGGAATTTTTATGATTGGTCCATGGTATTTAGTCCGATGTTCATGATCCTATGGTTTTGGTCCATGGTATAACATCTAAATTATTGAACACCGGTTTTGGATCCCTTGTATTAGTTTTCGATGGTTTTGTTCCATGGTTTGAGTAAGGGCTTGCCTATAAAAAGGAAAGGAGATCACTTGGCTAGTCACTTGTGAAATTTGAATATCTTAAGATTTGAAATTTTGGGTGATCGGTTTGAAAAGCTAGATCTAAGTCAAGGTGTAATCTATAAATTGTAAGGCAGATCTATTGACAGATCATGATTTCTCTGGCGCATGATCAGATCTATGGATTTGACTGTCTATGGCACATTGGAGGACTGTTAACTTGGCTCTATTTGGAGGTCCGCAGGCGATCCACAGCGCAGGTGCGGAGGTACGCAGCGCAACAGAAGGCAGAGTGCGGGGGTCCGCAGCGCAGCAGAAGGCGTAGGTACAGAGGTGTGTAGCGTAGCAGAATGCGCAGGTGCAGAGGTCCACAACGCAGCAGAAGGCTCAGGTGCGGAGGTCCACAGAGCAGCAGAAGGCGGAGTGCGGGGGTCCGCAGCGCAGCAGAAGGTGCAGGTGCGGAGGTGCGCAGTGCAGCAGAAGGCGCAAGTGCGAAGGTTCGCAGCGCAGCAGAAAGCTCAGGTGCGGAGGTATGTAGAGCAGTAGAAGGCGCAGGTGTGGAGGTACGCTGTCGGGTAGACAGTGCAGGTGTGGAGCTACGCAGTCTAGACATAGAAGAACTGTGGATATACGTAGGTTACTATTGGTGAAGTTGCGGAGTTTTCTTAAAATATTTGTTGGCTGCCTTTTATCTATTGCTGTAGAGTTCTGGGTTTAGATTATTGGTTTTGCTTTTTTGGTTATTGCATTCTCAGAAGTTATTGGTTGACTCATTGGGTGATTGTAAAAGGAGATTGGTTGATTCACATGTACTTGATGATTATTTGATGTTCATGGATCTAGTTTGAAAATTTATGAAATGTGGTCCTTGGAAGAAAAGAAGTAGGTCAGCACCTACGTACTAGTAGATCAGCTAGTACAAGAGCAAAGGGGGTTGTAGCTCCCTTCCAGGAGAGACTGGAAAATGAGAGAGGGTTGTAGCTCTCAGCAGGTTGCAACCTGCGTACTGGTAAAGGACTGCACCAGTACAAAATCATTGTAAAAGAAGTTTCTAATTGAAAGAAGATAGAGACATATTGCAGCAGGTGGTTTTCACCCACATTGGGTTTCCACCTTATATCTGGTGTTCTTTGGTGTGACTATCTGTTTTTCTTGTTCTTGCTCATTATTAAATGGTATTGACATACAAAATAATGATCAATATCTGAAGAATAAATTAAAGTATAAATCTGGAAGATATATTGAAAAGAATTTGATAATTCTGATTCACTCCCCCCTCAGTATTATTTCCAACAGGGGAAAATCTCTGTGTATATGTGTTTTATGTGTTATGCTCTCACATTGTTTATTTTCTGTGTTTTAGAACTTGTATGCAGGTAATTTCTGTATAGGGTTAAAACCTACATTTGGTATCAGAGTTGTTTTGGCTTCAAGGGGATGCCTTTGTTGCTGAGGGGTTTTGCTTGGGCCTGTGGTAGACCCTATTCAGTGGGAGATCTGCGAGATCGATTTTGGTGGTGAAATAAGATGGTGAGAAGTGGAAAGATAGAGATCAAGAAATTTAATGGTCAGAATTTTGAGTTGTGGAAACTCAAGATGGAGGATCTGTTGGTGGATAAAGATCAGTAGATCGTAGTAGATCTAGGTACTAAACCAACGGGAGTGTCTGATGAAGAATGGAAGAAGTTGGATCGGAAGGCAAAGAGCACAATACGATTGTGTGTCTCAGATTCAATATTGCTGAATGTATCGGGGGAAGCTACAGTGAAGGCTTTGTGGGACAAGTTAGGGACTTTGTACAAATCTAAGTCTCTGGTGAATAAACTATTCCTGCAGAAAAAACTGTATAACCTGAGGATGAAAGATGGAGACTCAGTGACAGAGCATCTGAATTTGTTTAATACTGTTGTAAGTCAGTTATCGTCTGTTGATATCAAAATTTCAGATGAAGATAAGTGCATTAGTTTGTTGTGTTCTCTACTAGATTCGTGGGATAGTCTGGTTATTGCAATAGGTAGCAATGCTATTGCCTTGCAGTTTGATGAAATAGTCTCATCCTTGCTGACGAAGGAGATGAGACGGAAAAATATGGAGGCCCATAATGGTGATGCCTTGTCTGTATGAGGACGGTCCCAGAACAAAAACAAAAATAAGTCATCGAGTGGGAGATCTAAATCTAGAGGGAGATCTAAATCTCCAGGAAAACCTATAAAGGTGGTGTGCTGGAAATGCGAAAAGGAAGGGCACTACAAAAGGGACTGTAAATCTAAAGCTCCTGACAAAGGAAAGGGATCTGATGATGCTCCTTCTGCAGAGGCAAAAACCACCTCAAGTGAAGGTGGGGATGTGTACTTGGCTTCTTCAAGTACACTTGTAGATCATGAGGCATGGTTGATTGACTCAGGTGCATCCTTTTACTTCACTCCACATAGAGAGTGGTTCTGCAAGTATGAGAAATATGATGGTGGTGTTGTCTTCTTAGGGGATGATAGGAAGGCTAGAATCATTGGTCACGGAAAAGTAAAGTTGAAGTTGCAAGGTGGAAGGGTTAGAACACTTCCAGGTGTTCTACATGTTCTTGCATTGACTAGAAATCTGATTTCTGTTAGCAAGTTGGATGATGCAGGTGTAAAAATAGTGCTCAAGAAGGATACCTTCAAGATGGTTTGGGGAGAATTGGTATTGATGCGAGGAGTTCGGATTGGAACTCTGTACAGGCTGCAAGGTAGCACTGTTGTTGATGGTTGTAATAGTTCTGTGGTTCCTAAAAGTGGAGAAGAAAACCTAGTGGTCTCTAGAGAGAAGACCATGTTGTGGCATCAAAGGCTTGGACATATTGGAGAGAAGGGCCTTCAAATTCTTCATGGTAAAGGTATGGTAGAAGGTATGATTAATAGCTCTCTGGATTTCGATTTTTGTGAAATTTGTGTATATGGGAAGCAGAATCGAGTGAGTTTCCCCTCTTGTGGTAAGAGGGTGAAACAAATATTAGAGCTTGTGCACAGTGATGTGTTTGGACCTGTGAAGGTTCCATCACTGGGTAAGCTTGTGTACTATGTATCATTTATAGATGACTTCTCAAGGAATACATGGATACATTTCCTTAAGAAGAAATCTTAAGTCTTTGACAGGTTTAAAGAATTTAAGGCTCTGGTGGAAAACCAGACAGAGAAGAAGATAAAGGTGCTGAGGACAGATAACGGTGGAGAGTTTTGCAGTAAGGAATTTGAAGAATTTTGTAAGAAATGTGGTATAGCATGACAAAAGAATACTCCATATACACCTCAACAAAATGGAGTTGCAGAAAGAATGAACAAAACATTGATGGAAAGGGCAAGAAGCATGCTCAGTGGTGCTGGGTTAGGATAGGAATTTTGGGCAGAGGCAGTGGAGACAACATGTTACCTGGTCAACAGATCACCTTCATCAGCATTGGAGGATAAGACTCCACAAGAGGTATGGACTGGTAAGAAACCCTCTCTTTCACATCTGAGGGTATTTGGATGTGATGCATATGTACATGTTCCAAAGGAGAAATGAACCAAGTTGGATAGTAAATTTGAAAAGTGTATCTTTATTGGGTATACAGATGGTTTAAAGGGTTATAATCTTTGGAACCTAGTAACATGGAAGGTTGTGTACAACCAAGATGTGGTGTTTAGAGAGGTGAAAGATGTTATTAAACATGAAGTCCAACCAAAGGAACCTGAGAAGATAGAGTTTGAGCTAAAGGAGGAAGAACTAGACTCTACAGGAGAGGATGAATCAAAAGATGAAGAACCACAAACTCCGGGTGTGAGAAGATCAGTTCGAGAAAGAAGGCAGCTAGAAAGGTATAGAACATCTGCTTTCTGTTCAAATTTTGCTTTATCTGTTACTGATGATGATCCCAGAACTGTGAAGGAAGCAGTAGATTCAAAGGATGGAAAACTCTGGAAAGAGGCCATGGTTTATTAAATGGCATCTTTTCATGAAAATGAGGCTTGGGATCTGGTGGAGTTGCCAACTGGAAGGAAACCCATTGGCAGCAAATGGGTGTTCAAGAAGAAGACAAATGCAAAAGGAAAGGTGGAGAAATACAAAGCTCGGTTGGTAGCAAAAGGTTATTCCCAGGTGCCGGGAATTGATTTTGGTGATATTTTTTCTCCTGTTGCCAAGGTAACTTCTATTAGATTATTTTTATCTGTTGCTGTTGCTTTTGATTTTGAGGTAGAACAGACGGATGTGAAGACAACATTCTTCACGGGGATCTGGAAGAGGAGATCTACATGAAGCAACTTGAAGGCTTTGTGGTGAAGGGTAAGAAAGAACCGTATGCAAGTTAGAGAAGTCTATGTATGGGTTAAAACAGTCACCAAGGATGTGGTATCAGAAATTTGATACATTTATACGGGGACTTGGCTTCACCAGAAGCAAAGCAGATCACTGTGTGTATTTTAAATTAATTGGTGACTGTGTTATTTATCTGGTCTTGTATGTGGATGATATGTTTCTGGTTGGAAATGACAAAGAAATTATCCAGGATTTGAAGACCCATTTGTCCTCCAAATTCGACACGAAATATCTTGGTGCTGCAAACTATATTTTGGGCATGGAAATTAAATGAGATCGGACAAAGAGGAAGCTCTAGTTAAACCAGAGGAAGTATGTTGAGACAATATTGCAGAGGTTTAATATGCAGGATAGTAAACCGGTGAAGGTTCCTATTCCTGTAGGTGTAAAGTTATCTGCTGAACAGTGTCCCAAGACATAAGAAGAGGAAGAGGACATGTCCCGTGTTCCATATGCAAGTGCAATCGGTAGCTTGATGTATGCAATGGTTTGTACTAGACCAGACATTGCACATGCAGTGGGAGTATTGAGCAGGTTTATGTCAAAACTAGGGAAGGAGCACTGGACAATAGTAAAGCAGGTTTTCAGGTATTTGCGTGGCACTAGTGATTATGGTTTGTGCTACCAAGGAAGACTAGGATTGGACAGAGTGTTGAATATTCATGGCTTTGTTGATGCAAACTGGGCTGGAGATCTGGATTAGAGAAGATCTACAAGTGCGTATGTGTTTAACCTATTTGGAGGTGCAGTCAGTTGGATGAGTAAGAAACAATCTGTAGTGGCACTATCAACGACAGAGGCATAATACATGGCAGCCACTCATGCAAGCAAGGAAGCAGTTTGGTTGCAGAGATTGTGTTCAAGTATGGGGCTAGTACAGGGAACTATAAGGACAGACTATGATAGCCAAAGTGCAATTTTCTTGGCAAAGAACCCTACATATCATTCAAAGACAAAGCACATTGATGTTCAGTATCACTTTGTGAGGGATATGATAGAAGACAAAAAGGTGTTGCTGGTAAAGGTGGACACTTTGAAGAATACTGCAGATGCATTGATAAAATCTATGAGCTCTGAGAAGTTCTCTTGGTGTAGAGAAAAAATGGGCATTGTATGGCTGGATAAATGACTAAGCTCTCTTGTGGCCCCCCGTGGAAAGAAAAAAACAAGTGGGATAATGTTGGGTTGTGTTATATTCTTTCCAAGACTAGCCCACATAGTTAACCGAGGGATTAGAAGGGGGGTGGAGCCCCCCCTTTGTTGCGCCGATTGCGTAGCGAGGGGAGTCACAAGGGGTTTGAGGGGTGCAGGTAACCCCACTCTATGGGGTCCGGGGCAACACCCCGAAATTTTTTGGTTTTTGACTCTATGTTAGGTTGGGCGGACCTACCTATGGTTTTGTGTATGATTTTCACACATGGTTTTGGACGCGATGGTTTTCGGTCCATGGTTTTGGATGCGATGGTTTTCGGTCCATGGTTTTGGACGTGATGGTTTTTGGTCCATGGTATTGGATGCTTCAGCATGTATAAATATGTATTGTAACATTGAAAGGAACATAATGAAAAATCAAGCTGGTAGTACTGGTTTTGGGATCTAGGGGAAAATATATGTGTATATGTGTTTTATGTGTTATGCTCTCACATTGTTTATTTTTTGTGTTTTAGAACTCGTATGCAGGTAATTTCTGTACAGGGTTAAAACCTACAACCATAGGATGAAATTTTAGACCTTGGAGATCCACAATTTCATAGATACAACAAATTCAAGATCGAGGTCATAAAAGCACGAAAAAGAATTACTCGAATCAAGAAAATAGAAACACCTAGTAATCAAAATTAGATGAATGATTTGAAGAATGCGATCGAAGCTAAGATAAATAGTTTTATCTATTCCATGGAAGCTAATATCGATGATATGAAAGCATATTGGAAGAAAGGCATGGAAGATTTGAAGAAAGACATGGAAGGTTTGAAGGAAGGTGGGACAAAGCTGCTACAAGAAAGGCCTCTTGATGGCGAAAAGGTAGTAGAGGAAACTCATGATGAGAACAAAATTAATGTTAATCATGATTTCATAGAATCTAACATTGGATTGAAGACTCAACATATTTCAAAGGTACATATGAGGAATTTTGATGGCAAGGATCCCGTAACATGGATACTATATATGGAGAAATATTTTGATCTATATAATGTGCAAAACACACAAAAGGTACATATTGCATATTTATATTTAGAACCGAATCAATTTGTTTGGTATAGAGGGATTTTTCTCATAAACAACTTGTCACCTGGTCAATTTTCACGGAGGAAATGATAGCACATTATGAGGATATGAAGAACAACACCTTCTTTAGCCAAATGATAAATCTCAAACAAAAGGGTTCAATGGTAGAGCACATTGAGGACTTCAAAAAATTGAATATAAGGGTAAATGATATTCTAGAGAAGCATAGGATTGAAGTCTTCATAGGGACTTTAAATGATAACATCCAACATGAGGTTCGCTTTTGGGAACCTGATTCATTAGAGAAGGCATATAGGTTGGCAAGAAAAATTGAAAGCAAAATTATGGCAACAAGGAAGTCTATGACTCATAACTATAAAGATAGAACTGTTGTTGCTCCTATCCTTTCACCGCCTACAAGGTTGATGCCAAAAAAATTGGAAGAAAAAAGAGCAAAAGGGCTTTGTTACAATTGTGACAGAAAATACACTAAAGGTCATAAGTGTGCTGAGAAGAAATTAATTTACATAGATGGGGAAGAGGAGCAAGAAAAGTAATAAGAAACATCAAAAGAAGAGGATATACACCAGGAACCAATCCTAGAGAAAGATGAAATGAATCTAACCATATCTTGTAATGCATTAACAGGAATTACCACTCCTCAAAATCTCAAGATAGAAGGACATATCAAGAAGAAAAAGGTAATAGTGTTGATTGATTTGGGTAGTACCCATAATTTTATTCATTGTAAGATAGCCAAGGAATTGAATTGCTTCCTATATCAAACACCAGAGTGCCAAGTGATTGTTGTAAGTGGAGGAACCATAAATTGCTCTGGAAAGTTCCATAATCTCAAGCTATCCATGGGAGAATATGTATTGAATAGCCTAATGCTTTCGATTCCAATGGGTGGTGCTAATGTTGTACTAGGAGTCCAATGGCTACAATCCTTGGGTACAATAGCTTTTGATTTTCAAGAACGTTTCATGAAATTTTCTTTGGAAGGAAAGGAAGTTGAATTAAGGGGTATCACAGGGAAACAAGGAAAGATAATAAGCTCTAACGGAATGACAAAGCTTCTAAATAAATAAAAACGAGGCGTAATTGCACAATTATGTTCGCTAGAGGTTCCCACATCGAAATCATCTATTTCTTCAGATCTCCAAAAAGTATTGGACAATCATTCCAAGGTATTTGAGACTCCCAAAGGCCTCCCACCTATTTGTGATCATGATCATGTTATTCATTTGATTCCAGGAATTATTCCTCCAGACATTAGGTCTTATAGATATCCATACGCCCAAAGGAGCGAAATTGAACGTATGGTTGTAGAAATGCTAGAGGTTGGTATAATTATCCAATCAAATTTGATAAACAAAGAAAGGGATATTGAATGAAAGAATGACAAAGTAGTGTGGGAAATCATTCAAAAGTTGCAGAAGATCCTAGTTCAAACAATATTTCTAGAACTTGACAAGGAAGGAAAAATCATATTGGAACATGAAGTAGTCATAAAACTGAGAAATCGACAGCTACAAGATCGATCAATTTCAGAGTATCTCATCAAGTGGAAGAACTTACCCACTGAATATTCCACATGGAAGGTTGATAATTTTTTACAGAAGCATCAAGAACAACTCAAGCATTGAGGACAACACTTTTTGAAGGAGAGGGGCATGTTAAGTACCTATACTACTAGTGTAACCCATTATTGTTATTAGTGCAACCCCCTTATTATATTGTTGTGCCCATGTAGTACCCATATTGTTATTATTGTGCCCCATATAAGCCCACTATTGTTATTGTTGTGCCCTTACATTATTATTGTTATGTCAGTTCTGATTATATTATGACCCCTTAGACTCATATATATAGAAAGGAGGTCTTGTCATTTGTATCATCTAAGAATTGTTCATTTGTGTAATGTAAAGGAGGTTGCCCCCTCGAAGAGGCTTATTTCTTAAGCATTGATCTATCTTCTCTATCTTTTTGTGAGCCGTTTTCATAACAAAAAATTTGTTGACATATTCAACTTGGCCATTGGCCTGTGGGCAATATGGAGTTGAGCTATTGTGACGTAAGCCCAACTGAGCAGTGAGTTCTGTCATCATGTGATTTTGGAAATGGGAGCCATGGTCAGTGACTATGGCTTGTGGTACACCGAATCAAGCTATAACATGATTGAATAGAAATAAAGCTTCAGTTTCACCATCGACATTATATGTAGGCATTGCCTCAACCCATTTTGTGAAATAATCCACAACAACGATTATGTATCCATGCCCCCCAACCAAGTGAGGGTTACAAGTCATGAAATCAGTGCCTCATTTTGCAAATGGGCCAACGGTGATAACTACGTCTAAGGGAGCAGGTGGGGTTCACTATTTCCGGTTGTAGATTTGGCAAGCATGGAATTTTTGAACTGCAAGGATGCAATTTTTGAAGATAGAGGGATAAAAATAACTAGTGTGAAGGATATTTTGAGTTGTGGCATATCTTGACATATGACTGCCATAGGATCCAAAGTGGAATTCATTCAAAGCTTTCTTAGCTTCCTCATGTGTTAGACATTGATGAAGGACTAAATCCACACCAAGGCGGTATAAGGTATTCCCAATAATGCGATAGGGTTGGGATTGGTATAAGATTCGACGTCGTTTAGAGAGAGATATCTATGGTATAAAGGTCTAAGTTTGGAGATATATGATGATATCTCAATACCATGGATCATGGTTGCTATTAAAGAAGAGAGATTCACCAGGAATCAACTCATAAGATACAATAGTTATGTCTCTAGAGGGAAGATCACAAATACAATAAAAAAAAACTAGTGGTTTGTTGGACTTAGCTTTAGTGAACTCTAACTCAAACTCTTGTAGGATGACAATCCATTTGGAGTACTTCCCCCTAAGAAACTGATGAGACATTGTTGGGTCCCTATAATACTAGTGATTACCTCATTACTATTGTAGTTATACCCCTTATTAATATTGTTGTGCCCCTATTGCCCCCATATTGTTATTACTGTGCCCCATAGAATCCCTCTATTGTTATTTTTGTGGCTTTATATTATTATTGTTAGGTCGACTGGATTATATTGTGACTCCTTAGACTCCTATATATAGAAAGGAGGTTTTTTCTTTTGAATCATCCAAGAATTGTTCATTTATGTAAAGGAGGTTGCCCCCTCGAAGAGGCTGAATTCTAAGGCGTTGATCCATCTTTTCTATCTTTTCTTGAGCTGGTTTCATAGCATTTGGTATCAGAGCTTTGGATTCTAGGGTTTCGCTGCTCCAAACAGGCCATCGTGGCATTTTCACTATAAATTTTTTTTCTGTGATGTTTCAGAAGTCACAAAAAAAACCCATTTGAGAAGAAATCGCGCTGAACCTTGGCTCAAAATTTTAGAGCTTTTCGCGCTATATTTGCAGAGATATGATCTGAGGAAGTTGGTCTTTTTACAGACTCCTGAATTACATTCCAAACAGGTGACCCTAGGAAAATCGTCATAACTTTCTCTCTGGGGATCGGATTGAAATTTCATAAGAAGGTATAGAAAGAGGATGGACTGTAGTTTCTTGTCTGCATTTTTCTGATCCAAAGGTTGAAACAGTAACTCATGGCACGTCGTACAAGTTTGCTCTACTGAACTAGTCTATAATCAAGTCACTGTGGGATATTTCGCATAACTCTTCCTTGGAGAATCCAATTTGGGTCAGACTTGTGGCATTGGAAAGAGGACACAGAGGGATACTACAGATCAAAAATTCAAAACTAGATGATCAGAAAGTACAGAGATACATCAGAGGCAATATCGAGCTCCTACAAAGTGAAAAAAGGTGTGTAGATTTTCTTAAATTTTTGCTTAAGCTTGGTTTGAAAATTTATTTTGAAGGAATTCAAAGGGCATAGTAGAGCATTATTATCGGTAACTGATGCCTCGAGGAAAGAAAATGCAAACACCTAGTAAGGAACCTGAAAGCTCTAGCATGACTCATGAAGAAGAGGAAGAAATGCAACATGATATATCAAAATTACAAGACCAAGTGCAACAACTGTCCCTTACACAAAAAGGAACAGAATCTAAGATGGATGGTTTAAAGAAGGGTGTGGAAGCATTGTTGTGCGCCATTTCTATTATCCAACCAGATTGGATAAATGAAGCAAGGGAGGAATGGAAGAATGACGAAGAAGTGTGGGCACTTATTCGAAAGTTACAACAAGATTCCAGTACGTTTGATACATTTAGCTGGCAAAATGATTCATTATGGTACAAAGATCGCTTATACCTCTGTAAGAATTCCCAACTAAAACAAAAGATTCTTATGGAATTGCAAACTTCTCCCTTAGGAGGGCACTCAGGATTTTTAAAAACTTACCACAGGGTTAAGAAGGAATTTTTTTGGGATGGCCTTAAATCAGATATTCAAAAGTTTGTGGCGGAATGTTTGGTTTGCCAAAAAAATAAAGTTGGAACAATTAAGACACCGGGTCTATTACAACCTTTATCCATTCCAAGCCAACGTTGGGAGGAGGTTTCAATGGATTTTATCACAGGTTTACCCAAGTTTGAGGGAAAGAGTGTCATCATGGTGGTAGTTGACAGACTTACTAAATATGCACACTTTTGTGCATTATCACATCCATTTAAAGCCAATACAGTTTCTACTGCATTCATGGAAACAATTCAAAAGCTACATGGAAACCCAAAGATTATTGTAAGTGATAGAGTTTCACTGGAAATTTTTGGACAGAATTATTTTCTTGTCTTGGTACTCAGTTAGCTCATAGCTCATCTTATCATCCTCAATTTGATGGGCAAACTGAGATAGTAAAGAAATGTTTGGAAGGATATCTTCGTTGCTTTGTATCTAATAAACAGACACAATGGGTCAAATGGTTGCCTCTGGTTGAATGGTGGTATAACACTTCCTTCCATACAGCAACAAAAATGACCCCATTTATGGCACTTTATGGGTATCAACCACCATCCATCACATCATATTTAAGAGAAAATTCTAAGGTTCAGGTAGTGGAACATCACATCGAACATCAATAACAAGTCCTCCAACTCTTAAAGGATAACCTCGTGTTGGCACAGAATAGAATGAAACAACAGGCAGATCAACATCGCAGTGAAAGAAGTTTTGATGTAGGTGATTGGGTATTCCTATGGCTAAAACCATATAAGCAAATGTCCCTCAAGCAAACTAAGAAGGATAATAAATTATCACCAAAGTATTATGGTCTGTACAAGGTGTTGCAAAAGATTGGTACTATGGCATACAAATTGGAGCTTCCTGCAACTTCTTGATTGCACCCAGTTTTCCATGTTTCATGTTTAAAGAAGGTTATAGGCGACAAGCTCCCAGTTCAAACAATATTGCCAGAACTTGACGAGGAAGGAAAAATTATATTGGAGCCGAAAGCAGTCACAGAAACAAGAACTCGACAGCTATGAAATCGTTCAATTTCAGAGTATCTTATCAAGTGGAAGAACTTATCCGCTGAAGATTCCACATGGGAGGATGAGAATTTTATGCAAAAGTATCTAGAACTACTCAAGCGTTGAGGACAACACTTTCTTGAAGGAGAGGGGCATGTTGGGTCCCTATAATACTAGTGATTACCCCATTACTATTGTAGTTATACCCCTTATTAATATTGTTGTGACCCTATTGCCCCCATATTGTTATTACTGTGCCCCATAGAATCCCTCTATTGTTATTTTTGTGGCTTTATATTATTATTGTTAGGTCGACTGGATTATATTGTGACTCCTTAGACTCCTATATATAGAAAGGAGGTTTTGTCATTTGAATCATCCAAGAATTGTTCATTTATGTAATGTAAAGGAGGTTGCCCCCTCGAAGAGGCTGAATTCTAAGGCGTTGATCCATCTTTTCTATCTTTTCTTGAGCTGGTTTCATAACAGACATAATATAAGTCATGTGGTTACAATCAAATATCACTATAGTTTTGCGTAGGATGATGTAGTGGCAAAAACGCTGGACAACATGAACTGTCGGCAATGCCAACTTCTCTACATGGGCATATTGAGTCTCAATATGAAAGAGATTATGGCTCAAGTAGTTTATAGCATGTTCATTTATGTCGTCATCATCTTGAACCAACACCATACCAATGGTACTGTTAGTGACGACCAATTATAGGAAATAATCGCGATGGTAATTAGGAGGATGCAACAAAGGTGCACTAATGAGTGTGGTCTTTAAAGCATCAAAGGAATTATGAGCAAGGTCATCCCAAATGAATGGAACCCCTTTCTTCAAAAGGTGAGTAAAACCCTTGGCAAGCTCAGCATAGTTTGGGACGAAGCGACAAAGAAATTTTGCCTTCCCTTGCAAACTTTGAAGTTGGTGTAAAGAAGATGGAGGTGGTAGATTGACAATGGCCTCCACCTTATGAGGATAAATTCAGATGCCTTCTTTGGAATCTATGAATCCTAAGAGATGAATAGATTCAATGCAAAAGATACATTTATGAGGATTTAACCAGATATTATAGTGTTGGAAACGAAGAAAAATCGCTCGTAGGTGAGCTAGATGGTCTTGAAGTTTAGACGAGTGTGCGGGTAAATCATCAAGATACAACTGAACGATATGTTTGATATTGTGGAAAGCATAAGACATGGCACTTTGGAAGGTTGCACCAACATTTTTAAGGCTAAGAGGAAGTTTTTTATAGGAAAAAGTTCCCCAAGGACACATAAAGGTAGTCTTATGTTGATCAGCAAAAAGGATATTAATTTGGCTATACCTAGAAAATCCATCCATAAAGGAAAAAATTTCACTCCCAACACATTCGTCGATAATTTTGTCGATAAAGGGAGTAGGGTAATTATCTTTAGGACATGATCGATTAATATCTTTGTAATCAACACATACACATATGGTTCCTTGATTTTTAGTCACTGGAATGATATTGGAAACCCAATCTGTCAGTGGTATGGGGTAAATAAAGCCAACTTTAAGAATTTTTTCAACTTCAGCTTTAATGGAAACTGCCTTCCTTGGGTGCACCGAATGAAGACATTGTCGAACAGGTTTCACATTCAGGTAGGTTGGGATCTCATGCACCACAATTCTTGGATTGATGCCAGACATTTCCTCATAAGTCCAGGTGAAGACATCACAAAATCATTTGAAAAGGGATGTATAGATCTTAATCTCATTGGGAGAACAAGAGGGCCCTATGTGAATGTTTTAGACTATCCCTAGTTTCACAGAGATGTCAATGGGCATGGTTGCCAAGATGTTTCCTAAATTTCCTTCAAACAACACCTCGTTGATTAATATAGGAGTTTAAAAAGGAGCAGTCATTGCAGGGGAAGATAAAGTACCTAAACAGCCAGGAATCACATCAAGGCTAGGAAGAAAAGAGGAATGATGATGAATATCATTCCAAGGGGTTTCTTCAAGAGACATGAATTCAATGATGCTTTCGCCAGTGGGGAAATTCTCATTTGAAGGATCTTTAGAATCTGAAGAACCAAGCTAAGAAGTTTACGAATACGAGTCTAAGACCATATTCAATCGGTCATTGGTTTCAGATGTAGTCGCGGAAGCCATAAGGACAACTTGGTAAGCTTGTTCGATGGGGTTAAGCGGCATGGTGTCACCAAAATTATCAATCTGATCAGGGCTAGGGATGATCCAAGGGTCATTACTAGATGAGATCATGTTAACTGAGGCAACATTGGTGGGAGGAGGAAGGGAAAAAGTTCCCATTAAGGCAGAGTCTTTAAAAAGACCCGCTCTGACATTTTCATAAGGAATGCTGGTTTTCCCAACATAAGGTACATTACCAGTTGAAGAGTCAGAGGAAAAGAAGGCCAATTGGTCTACTATGAAAATTTTCACTCGTTGGGGAAAACGAAGTACATGGAAAAGAGAAGAAACCACACAAAACATTACATGAGTTCAACTAGGCCAAGTAGAAGCTTATAATTGAGATTTGCATCAACAACCTGTACTTCCAAATTGAGAGTTTTTCCTTCCAACTGAATGGGTAAAGAGTTGAGAATACCATACGGTTAGAAACCTCTACCATTGAAAACTTCGAAAGTATTCGGGGATTGGTTGAGAGGAGGGAACCAAACATGATATAGACATAATGCATGTAGAGGCCCCTTCATAAAGAACAATTCAGTGAATGGTTTTGCCCATGACAAAAACTTGTATGAGAAAAGAAAGTTGAGGTGGTAAGTGAGGGACATGGTTTTCAAGATCAAAAGTGATCAGGTTGGAATCCATGGGATTAATTCCTCCAATGGAAGATAGTAAAGCCTTCCATTGTGATGGACACGTTTGAAGGACTTCTAAGGATGACATTGCTGAGGGTGCTTGAGCCAAATCTTATACAATATTGTAGTGTTGGGCAGCTTGGGCATTTCAATTATAAGGCGATTTTCAAAGAAAACCTTTAGGGGGTGGTTGGATTATGGAATCAATGCTAGGTTTCTTGATATGAAGAAGACCAAAATTGGGTGAAGTGGAGGAAGAGGGTAAATTAGTGGCATCTTTATCCACCATGGGTCATTCAAGAGGTGGATAATCCTTTGATCTGGTGGCTACGAAAATAGGTTTTTAGCCACTCATGAACACTTGAGAGATTGCAGAGGTCTAAGCATGGGGTTGGTCTACGATTTGAGTCTGCTGAGATGGGAAAGGTTGCTTCAGCACAACTGGCATCCCTGTGGTGCCTTTCAGAAGACAACTTACTTTGGCATGTCGGGGCAATCCTTAGTGTAATGATCCTCATCATAAATAAGGTAAGGATATTTAGGCTTTCGCTTTGATGATGATTAGCTGACGATTTTTGGGAATCCTTTTTGGGGGTATCCTACTTATATTTTCCTTTACCCTTTTTCTTTCCTTTCAAGGATTTATCTGTTGTGGTAGTCTGGACAACATTTACCTTTGAGGTTTTACCAAGATTTTTTTATTTGCCTCCAGTATTGGAGGTTACAACGGCCTAAGTAGATTTAGGTTTCGTAGAAGCTTTCAGGGTATTAGTAGACCACTGAGCCACTGATCTAATGATACCATCAATAAATGGTGTATCTGCAGGTCTGGAGGATGTAGGACCAGTCAAAGGTCACTAGGCACTAGGTAGCAGTTCATACAACGTGCCAGATTGTGAATAGACAAGATCTAAATACTTGGCACGAGAAATGGCTTGTTTCTCGATTACACAACCACCCATTGCTATGTATTTAGCGATAGGAGGGATGAATTATCTAGTAAACCATTCAGTCAAAAGCTGATCTGGGATGTCAAATTTGATGAGATGACATCTACGTCTCCATTGATGGATATGATCAGAGATATGAGTGGACGTCATCTATTGCAAAGATGTTAAGATATGGGTTCTAGTCTTGTACCAAACATGCAATTGGAAATAGGTGAAGAAATCCATGGCAAAAGTATTGAAATATTGAAAGCACCTCGAGGGAAATCGATGTACATTTAGCAAAACACACCCATTAAAGTGTGCTGGAAAAGACACAATCAGATTGAATCATCAACCCAAGAGTTAGAGGAAAAGCAAAGATGGTAAGTCATAACATGCGCTTGAGGGTATTCTCTAGATTCACCTTCGAACTTAGGACAGTCACTTGGTATTTTAGTTGGTACTAGAGGCCAATACGGTGAGTGCAGTATTGGGTCATTTGTAAGCTGTGACACATTCGATAATTCCAACATTGCCAAGAATGGCAGTTGTGGATTATATGGGGTATAAAGTCTATGGTATGTACCAAATTGAGTATTCCAACCTTACTGAGTTTGGGTCTACACCCACTATGGTGGGTTTTGTCCATAAGGAGGTTGACTATAAGGAGGTTGACCATATGGAGGTTGACCATAAGGAGTTTGACCATACAAAGGTTGACCATAAGGAGGTTGACCATAAGGAGGTTGACCATACAGAGGTTGACCATACAGATCTTGGTAAACATATTGGATGTATGGAGTATGTGAAGCAAACTGACCATACTATTGCTGGTAAGGTCCTTGTTGCATCTGCTACGACTGTGGTGATTACAAGGGAAATTACGACAACAACTGCTGGTAAGGTCCCTGTTGGGATTAGTAGGAAACCTGCGGCTATGGATGCTGATAAGGTCAATGCTGGGGTTGGAGAGTAACTTGTGGCCGTGGTTGCTGGTAAGGTCCCTGTTGGGATTGGAAGGAAATGTGCAGTTGTGGCTACAAGTAAGAAACCTGTGTCTGTGGCTGTGGGTAAGGTCCCTGCTACGGTTGGATAGGAATCTGTGGCTGTAGAGGAGGATTACTAGTCCCAAGAGCATACTGCATTTGAGGACCTGACTGCTGATAAGGATGAACTCCTAATAGTGGAGTTTGGAGCGGTTGAGAGCCAGTAGGAACATAAGGATGCTGGAAGGAAGGCTAAGTCAAATGGAATTGGTGACCTTGTAAAGGGGTCCCCGTGACATTACCTGATACAAGTGGAACTGGTGTTCCACCCGGGTTAGCACCAGTGGGCTGATTTCCCCCAATGTGGGAGGAGGGGGTGCATAGTTTCCACTAGAAGCAGGAGGTACGTAGGCCAGAGGTACTTTCCACCAAAATAGTGGAACAAATGAACTCGTAGTATGTCCACTTAGAGCGGGGACCGCAGTTACCGTGGCTACAATAGGAGGAGTAGAAATACCAAGAGGAACATGTGTTTCACCTACCGTTACTATAGGTTGAGAAGTCAATGCAGGTTGGGTAGGGGTCTACGTAATTACCGATACGTTTGGGACAAATGAGCTAGTAGTAGGACTGATACCAGATGAACAAATAGGATTATGAAACAATGAAGTTGCACCAAAATAATCGAAAAAATCATCACTGAGAGACTTATAACCTGGTGGGACCAAGGGTGCACTATAAGCTGGAGGTGTACTTGGCCCACTCATCAAGTGGTAGGGAGCAGAAACATAAGGGAAGTTTTAAGGAGGAATGTGTAATATAGGATCAATTTCAGTAGCTAGAATATGAGTTCCAAAAGTTTCCACAAGAACACACTCGGGTGTTGACCCTACAGGTGGGTTATCACCTTCTGTTTCCATGGTTGGGAACAGTTCTTGAATGGGAATCAGAGTCGCTCTGGGAGAAGGACTATATGCAGAGGTGATAAATACACATGATTTGATTCAAAGAGTGGATTAGGAGGAAAAAAAAAACTCTGAAGTAGGTTGAGAACTAGTCGGAGTAGAGTCCTGAGATGAGCCTATCGACTCTCGTAGTGGTCAGGAAGAAAGGGGTTAGATAATTAGGATGAGACCAAGTTCAACACCTTGGCTCTTAAGAGATCGAGGATCAATAGTATCGAAAACTACAACTTTAGGCGAATCAGGTGCATTAGAATCTCCATAGATATTGTGTTTTGTATCCGAGGTCTTGTTTTTGGACTCCTTACGGTTCTGCCATGATGTATTTTCATGAAATCAATCACTAATATTTTGATGGTGAATGCTTTGGCTCAATTCTAATTTTACAATTAACCATTAATTATGAGGACAAAAGGAGTTTTTGTTTTACGGGTAGGATGTTATTCTGTGGTCGATTAATTTTTAAAATTAACAAAAAGAAATAAATCAAAAAAGGGTAAACTAGGTATGAGGGTTTACCAAGCAACCATGAACTGCTATATACACCTTGGCAAACCAAGGACTTAACGTACGATAACCAATCTCCCCGAATGTTGTGTTCAGTGTATCATGGTAAACAAGGCGGCATACTTGGTTACCTGTGGATGGATAACAAACTATAGGGGGTCCCAATATATACACGATTGTACATGGGAGTGCAGTCCATGTCTAATGCGTAACCATTCGATGATAGAATTCCCATATACTTACCATGCATGGAGTGCCTCCAATATACTCGAAGGTACTGGAGAACAGTCCTATACACTTCCGTACATGGAACGAGATTTCACCTCCAGGATATAACGCTAGAAAATAATGATAGCTCCTACATTTAACGACGTTGGAACATGTCTCTAGCTTATACCTCTATATGTTTTCATTAATTTTCCAAATGGTCCTTAGGTTAATTGAGATAAATTTTAAGTTGATCTTCAATTAAGTTTTGGTTTTAGGGCTCAAAGATCGATGTCACCTGAACACCTATGATGCAACTAGTATGAACAAAAAAATGATTCTTTTCATTTCAATGAAAGCTATTGTTATCACCAAAAAATTGATCATCTAGCCTGATTTACTAGATGGATCGAAGTACACCATGTAAAGCCAATTTTACCATAGTAAAATTGCTTTCACTGCGAGAATTTACTTAATAAACCACCTTTGTTAAGTAATTTATAGTTAAACCCATGAAGAATAATTAAATAAATCACTATTTATTTGATTTTCTTCTAGGAATAATTAATTAAACCATTGTTTTATTATTATTCCTTGTCATATTTGACCCAATCATGAAAATAAACAGATAAATCATTATTTATCTTATTTTTCTCTAAGAATAATTAATTAATCACTAATTAATTATTATTCTTTGTTAAATTTGACTAAATCCCTTAGGAATAATTAAATAAATCCTTATTTGTTTCTTATTTCTTAACTAATTCCTTGAGATAATAAATAAATCATTTATTTATTTGTTATTTCTAAATAAAAGTTTAATACTTTTTCCCTCCTAAACAAATATAATAAAATATTCCAAGTGGTTATTCCAAGAATGGGATCAATAATATTTTATTATTGCTCATTATTCGAGGATAACTCAATATTTTTTTTATAAATAGAAGGGTTTTCCATTCATTATTCACTTTGATTATTTTCATTGTTGCACTCATTGTTGTAACTCTGATTATTTTCAATATCGCACACCATATTTTTTGCTAGGTTTTCACATTATAGAGGAGAGAGACTCTACACAAGCTGAAGATGTTTGAGGATAGCCAAGAACCCATCCCATAGAGGGGGACTGGTAACATTTATCTGTTCTCTTCACACGTGTTATTATAAAATTATTATTTACATATCTGGTTTCCATTGGATGATTGGAGTTATTACTCTTTCTTTTGTTGTTTAACTATGATTGTGGCATAGATACGACTTTGGCAGTTTTTGTTTCTATCAGTTGCTACAGATCTACAATGTTTAGCAGCCACTTATATCATTGAGATTGTTTGTCATCCATAATCTTAAGTGGGTTCTTTTCATACATAATTGAGAAGAAAACACTATAACAACTATCTAGAATAGGGAAGAAGTTCAAGGATTGATACAACAACCAAGTATGTAGCAAAAAAAGCTTCCTAACTAGACCTTTCACTTTCACTATTCCAATGCACTCACCAAAAGTAAAATGGATTTGAATTCACTAACATTTTCAATTCACTAACATTCAACTACATGAATTTTTCAATTTTCTTTTCAATGCACTCACTGAAAGTAAAATGAAATTCAATTCAAATGGACCTACATGAATTTTTCACTTTTCTTTTCAATGAAAGAGAATGCACTTCTTTTCAACTTTCAATGCTAAGAATTGTAATCTATGCTCAATGATAATCCTCAAAACAACTTTTCAATGCAATGTAATCTGATGCAATTCGAAAAGAAAACTTTGAGATGAAAGCTAAGCAAATGCAAATGTGGTTTCTTTTATGATTTCCAAAGGAACCAATAATGATTTAATAAACAACAAATCAATATTCCTTCCACGAAGATAAGAAACAAATAATAAATTCAATTGACCTAAAGAAAACCAAAATTCACTTTCACTACTTCAAACAATGGGATGGGCTTTTGAAAACCAATAAGATATCAACCAAAATGATGGAAAATTCAAAGCACACAGAGTAGGAGGACACTTCAAAAATCAAGAACACTAAACTTTTCTGATAGGAACCCTAAAATTTCTTGAGTTTTATGGATCAACGTGGCTGTAATAATCAAAACCCATGCTGACAGGGCTTTCAGCGCTACTGTCATGGGAAAAACTGCGCTGGCAGCGCGATTGTTTCTGGATAAAACATGTTGTGTGAGAAAGACTTACGAAACTAAAAAGAGACTCAAAGAGAGATCCAAAATTGAAACTCTAAAGGGCATACTACTCAGAATGCAGATCCATAATGAACTTAAATTACATATCACTAGGAGGTTGGCCAAACTAAACAAAAAGACCAAACATAACAAGGAGTTTTGAAGGGCTATAAGCTCCCCAGTGGAGTCGCCATTTTGTCATGGGAGCTCTTGTCTCTTCTCTCTTTCAGGTCATATGTTTCCCACATGAAGGAAGAATTGTGGCCATTGATCAACTTTTGTTCGTTGATCCTAATTTGACTCCCAATAGAACATCTTCCCTAAATAATAATTGTATGTAAGTGGTATCACCCCCGTCACAAGTTAATTATGTGGCAACCTTTTCCATGCCCATGTCTACTAATGATCTAGTCAGTGATATAGTGCATCATGTACTGGGGGCATTGGAGCTTGATATTTCATTTATATCCCTTGACATGTATCCCTTCCATAGCATTATTCTCCCTTCAAATGAGAACCTCTTGGAATCCATGGCCTCTTATGGTCCGTGCTCAAGGTGTCAGAGAAGAGTTCCTTTTCTTGTGTCAAGATCCTTAAAAAGTGAAGCAAGTTGTCGAAGAAAAATTCCTTGTCTTGTGTCAAGCTCCTTAAAAAATGAATCAGGGTTCTTGGAGCACAGTTCCTTGTCTTGTGTCAAGCTTATTAAAAAATTAAACAAGGTGTCATGAGCATGGTTATTTTCCTGTGTCAAGCTCGTTAAAAAATGAAACAAATCCCCTTCCAATTCGAGTCTTTGATTAGATCTCGTAAATTCCCAATCGAGTCTTTCACTTGATCTCATAAATGAACCTTCATTCCATCCACCTGTTAGTAACTAGTATTCTACTTAGGTGAATGAAATGAAGCTTGGGGGGCATGTACCTCGAATTGAGTCATTATGTTGGGGCATGCAAACTAATCTCAAGCATAGTTTGTCTTTGTTTCAAGCTTGTGTAAAAATGAAACCAAATACAATAATAGTTTCTCATGTTTCAAGCTTGTGAAAAAAAGAAACCATCTTCAAGTATCCTCAAGCATAGTTTCCCATGTTTCAAGCTTGTGTAAAAATAAAACCATTCCCACTTTACCTCTCATGATTGCCATTTTTATCAGTCTATTTTTTTCCAAATGAGCCTTGGTTTTCATTCCATCGTCACCGTCTCTTTGGTTGATCATACAATTTCACTTGGTTGTTTTATCCTTTCTTGGGGAACATCTACGATGAGTGGTCTTATTAGCCAGCCTCTTGACGTTTACATGTTTTTATCAGTTCCATCATGATCAGAACCAATTTCTTTCCTTTTATACCACTCATTCCTCTAGGTGGAGTCCTCTTTCAACTCTTTTTAGACTCCCAAAATATGAAAAGATTTCCGAGCACCTACCTTTTCGAACTCGCAAAAGTAAATGAAAATACGTCTACTCAGTATAATTTTAACCCTTTTCCAGAATGAGATAAACTAGTTATGAAAAAGGAATACCTTAGTTTAACATGGCTAATATGTTCTCTTGAATATTATTTTCTACCTTTTTTGGATTTGAGAGACTATCTATGAAAAGGGACTTCTGGAGTTTTCTTTTTGTCTATTTTTAAAAATATCTAAACATCAAAAATATGTCGAGCTACCCCTCTATCAAACTCGTAAAACTAAAACGACGAAGGACTTGTCACCATAACGAGACCGAGCTACTCCTTCCTACGGCTTGTTAAAAATACTAGGACGGATTCATTCGAAGGATGAACTTATAAGACAATCATATGGTATCCTCTTCAAGCTTGAGATTAAAAATAATTAGGTACTCACTAGAAATATTGGGTAAAAATGAAAGTAAACATATATCTTGTATTTTGTATAAAGACAACATGTCACTCTTGAATATGACACTTGTTTATATCTCCAGTCGGGTTTGGTTTATCCTCACTTCGTCACTTACCTTACTGGGTTTTGGGAATCCATTTTCCTCTTATCTAATCACATCCTATTATCACCATGACCTCTGATCCTATGTTGAGTCAAATTATTCCAAATTCTGGAGTTGTATCGCCAATATGTTCAAGAGAAGTCCCATCTGCAATTCAAACCACTTATACCCTGTTTGACTTTTCTGCAAAAATCCTGAATCACTCTTTCCAACTCTGCAAAATCCTATGTTTCATGTCGATGATGTGGGAAAAATTATGGCCCTCCTTTAATGAATCAATTCCTATCGACTCCAACTCATTATCCAAGAAGATGATCTAGAAACTCCCTTTTAGTACCTTGGAGCTTGCATGCCTCAATGACAGGTTCTTCGCATTCGATGATTGGTTCACATCATTGGCCTTCTATTGAATGATTCTGCTATTGTTTGACTTCATCTTCACTGTTCACACTCGTGGATTGTGCTGTTTTACCTTGAGATCCATCATCATTATTGGTGGTTTCTATCGTGCCTATTAATAGTTCACATCATTGACCAGTATTTAGGTGGTTTCTACCATGTTCAACTCTGACACATCTATTCACATGGTGGGATTTGTAATTTGGTTGGATCGAGACAGAGATGAAGAACCTGGTTTTCGTCTGATAAATCTAGGTTGCATGGAGTTATTAGATATTCATGGTTATACACATGATCCCTTCTATTCAAATTGCTATGTCCAGGCTGTGGATTAATGTATTGTTAGATGCCTACTCAGAGATGTATTATTAGTCATACTTACATCAGATATGTCAAATATATTGTATCATTCTTGATTTGCAGATCTCCGGACGGTGTTTCTCCGGGTCCTTGCCTTGACTTGTAAAGAATTGCAACCATCACTTCCCATTTGGCCTTCATGCTTTAGGGGGCATTTGTTACACAATATTTTTTTACACTTCCTATCACACATCCTGAAGAGTCAAAATGACAAAAGATATTAGTGTATTCACCATGAAGCATATACAAAAGCATCCCTGAAGAAAATAAGAAAACTTTCCCTGAAAGGTTTCTAAAGAAACTTTTCAAAAAAACTTGTTTTTAGGATCATCACGTTTTACATCATTGGTCACCCATGCTGGTAACTTGTTGCACTATAGTGTACTAGCACTGCCAACACAAATTTTATTAGGAAAACCCGCGTTGAACCACTTTAGGATGTTTTTATTAAAGTGGAGGAGAATATTCTCTTACTAGAAGTCTCGAGAATGACGTGCTAGTTACAGCTGAATAAGGATGGGAACAACATTTCCCATTCTTGGTCCTTGATCCTACTTTCATGGATATTTCCCTTAATATGTGGAGCCTCTCCCTCCTTTTATAGATCCTTAACTCCCTCTCCTTCCCTATAATTGATATCCCTACTATCCACAACTGGTTGGCTATTTCTTGGTTGCCTTCCTGGTGCTGAACTATGCCCAAATGCTGCCCGTTTTGCTAAGGAGAAAAGAGTACTTGAAGGTTAAGGCTAGGACATGGAAACTCACCTAAAGGAGGCTTCCAAAATCAAGGCTTAAGTGGTTGTAATGATCCCTTTACCATCTATTAATAATACATTATGTGCTTGCTTTCCATATATGTGTCAATCATTGCTCATTTAGTGTAATACTCCTTGATCTGTTATATTGTTTATATTGGAATGACTTTTTCTATGTATGAATTTGTTGTCTCCACATGATTTTCCTCGTAGGTATTCATTCCCATTGGCGAAGAGGAGATTGAGCTTGGAAGTGAAAGACTCAAGGACGACACCAACATACATTAGCATTAGAGTGAGGTAGGTCATCTATCCTCCTTTTTATTTTCTGGAATAAGCTAAGAAAGTTTGCACATATTTGTCTAGTTTTTTGCTAGATCCTCCCATAGGACTAGAGGGATCATTTCTATCTGCAGAAAGGATTGTCTGCACAACAACGTCTATGGAATATCCTCCTCTTCATAAAATGGGTCACAAACAGGGGGAATTAAACCCTAGATGTTTATTTTATTATTTTATTTATTATTAAACAAATGGGTTGGATTTCAAGATGATTTTATTCAAGTTTCATTTTTATCCTCCCGAGTTGTCAGATTAATGTTTATGTTGAGGTTTATTTTTTAAAGTTTAATGAAACCAACAATAATGTTTATGTTGAGGTTTATTTTTTAAAGTTTAATGAAACCAACAATAATGTTTATGTTGAGGTTTATTTTTTAAAGTTTAATGAAACTAACAATTTGCTTGACACGTAGCTACTAGTAAACCTCTAAAGGTATATGGCGCGTCCTCATCTTCGTAAACTGAGTCACAAATAGGGGGAATTGAACCTTGGATGTTTATTTTATTTATTTATTAATTTATTATTAAACAAATAGGTTGGGGAATTGAACCTTGGATGCTTATTTTATTTATTTATTAATTTATTATTAAACAACCTAAATTAATAAATAAATAGGTTGGATTTCGAGATGATTTTATTCAAGTTTCATTTTTCTCGTCAGAGTGGTTAGATTAATGTTTATACATAATTTGTGGATGCCTATTTTATTAATTTATTATTAAACAATAGGTTGGATTTCGAGATGATTTTATTCAAGTTTCATTTTTCTCGTCAGAGTGGTTAGATTAATGTTTAAGTCGAGGTTTATTAATGTTTATGTTGAGGTTTATTTTTTTTAAGTTTAATGTACTAAACAATTTAATGTGATGAATCCCATGTTAAAACATAATTTGTCGGTCCCTCCCTATAGCCTCATCATTTTAATACATAATATAGTGAATCACACAAAATTATATATACACTTTATTGTTCTTCTACCCCATGCATGTGGTATAATACTTTAAATCAATGGGTGAGATCATTTCACGAATTAAATCAAGGGTTGTTGAGCATCAACTTCCCATAACCATATTTCGAGATCTACAACTCCAAATTAAGTACATGATAACTCATTGGAAAGCAGAAATCGAGAAGAATAATATGAAAATATTATTTCAACAAATATACAATATAAACGTCCCAAAAGTTCAATAGAAAAGATACTATGTGATTTGATCAAATTAAGTTTTTCTGAGTTAATTTTGGAAATGAAACTTGATGCCAATTTTTTTATTGCTTTTATTACATCAATATTCTATTTATCTATCAAGATTGTTACAACAGAGAAAAAATTGGATCATATTTTGGAATTTGTTGCTAATTTACATGAATCGAGTTTTCTTTGAATGATTAGTTTTGACTGTTTAGATTTGGGTTTTGCTTTGAGTTTCAATGTATTTTTTTAATGATAGTTTTGTGAATATTTTTGCAGAGTTTGTGGAAGGATGTTACCACTTGGAGATTCATGATTTATGGATTAAAATTATAGATTGGAAAAGGATATTATCCAAATACCAAGAAAATAGAAAGAAATCTTCTTGAAGCTGTCATGAAACTTACTTCTATTTTTGAATTGAATTGTTTGATTATAACTAAGAAGTATGTAAAAGAGAAAGAGGTTGGAAATTGTTTCACTTTAAGAGATTGGTTTGTAATAAGAATATTTGAGTCAATATTTTGAAGGCCACTCAGGCATTGATGTATATCTGAATGTTGTGATTTGAGTATTGTGTGATCTTTTTTTTTTTAAAAGACATTGTTGGTATTTTCTTTTATCATTTTCATTTATATTGTTACTTGTTGAATGTTAGAATGTACTTCTGTCTTTTCTTCTGAAATGATAAAGTATATTGTATTTAATTTTTTATTTATTTATTTAAATCATATTTATTTCCAGTTATTTTAAGTGAATCAAAATTCATTTTTTAATATTCAAAAAGATAATTTTAAGTAGTCTTTTTCTCGTTTTTGAGATAGGTTTGTTTTTATATCATATATATTAAGGTAATTGCATGCAAATAAAATTAAGAAAAATATAAAAACATGCCCTACTATTCATAATCTCTTTAAAGAGAGCCCGAAAATCAATCTACTGGTTGATTGAGCCCACACTTTAGTCCAAGGAAATCACTATTTCAAACATTTGCAATACCACTCAAGTATTTCACTTGGGTGATTTCCTTTCCCTTGTTGTCGAAATTATTAAAGCTTCACTTAAACAATCCACTAGTTTGTAAATTGTATATAGTATATTTTTAAGTATTTGATTATGTCATATATTTTCCCTAATTTAATTAAATTTTCAACATTTACTTAGGTTAGAATAGAATGGACAACCAAGCCTTTGTTATGAAGAGTATATAGCCATACCAAATGAATAACAGTCTAATTGGGATATCGATCAAGCCAATACTCACTCGTTGTAGGAGAAATTTTTTCTCCTGTCCACAATTTGGTGCTAGAAGAAGGCCATCTGAATCCAAAAAATCCCTATTTGGAGTTGTGTCTCCAGACAAGTATCATGCACCACTCCAACCAAGATAGTCAATATTCTCTCAAAGAATAAGCTTGATGGTGAGGATAAAGTTTTTTCCCATGTATATCAGTTTATTGTCAATTGCATTTCACATAACATGCTTCATGAAGGTGTCATGTGCATAATTTTCACTCTTACTTTTGAAACAAATGTAAATAAATGGCATGAAACGTTGTTAGTGTTAGAAAATTAGAAATGAAGAAAGATTTTATTATAATTTATAATTAATTGTGATGTTGTTTAGATTTTCTTCCGGATCCGTCGCATAAGGATTCTTTTCCATCGACGTTTCGAACCAGCAACTGGTTCATCTTCAGGATGTGAGAAAATATTGAAAGACTGGTCTTATTTTTTCTATATATATAGAGATGCTTAGCCGACAGATATGATTAATTTAATTATTATTTATTATTATTATTATTTTTTTGGTTATATTCATTATATTTGTTTTTAATTTTCTAATTTATATAATTATTTTATTTTAATTTTAATTATTTTAATTTAATTTTATTAATTATTCCTTATTTTAATTATAATTATTTCTTATTTTAATTATAATTCTTTTAATTAATAATTCTTAATATTAGTTTATTTAATTAATTTTAATTTAAGTTATTATAATTATTTTTAATATTAATTATTTAATTATTATAATTATTAATTTTTAATTGTTATAACAAAAATTAATAATAAAAATAATTAAAATAATTAATAATTAATAATTAATAATTAAAATAATTATAATAACTAAAATTAAAATTAATTAAAATAAATAACAATTAATATTAAGATTATTAAATAAAAAATTATAATTAAAATAAAGGAATAATTAAAATTAAATTAAAATAATTATATAAATTAGAAAATTAAAAACAAATATAATGAATATAACAATAATAATAATAATAATAATAATAATAATAATAATAATAAATAAATAAATAAATAAAATAATAATAATAAAAATAATTAAATTTAATCATATATGTCGGCTAAGCATCTCTAATATATAGAAAAAATAAGACTAGTCTTTCAATATTTTCTCACATCCTGAAGATGAACCTCGTTGCTGGTTCGAAACGTCGATGGAAAATAATCCTTATGCAATGGATCCAGAAGAGAATCTAAACAATAATGAAACTCGCAGAAACCTCAAAGACAAGATAATTGTGAATTTTCTTGAATTCTTATTAAGTTTTATATCTTCTTTCTTTTAGTCCATCAAGAAATTACCAAAAAAAAACACATAAAACAATGGACAACAGATATAGGCACTATGCC